>ML335394.1:0-20376 GCA_005239505.1 Nicotiana paniculata | reverse complement strand
GACACGACCAATTCTATATTCCTAATTCAAACCGTGTTTTATCGAATAAGAGGCGATTAATTTCCGTAGTAATTAACTATTAAAGACTACATTATGTCAGATATTCGTCATTTGTCTGTCGTTTAAATAATTATAAGCAATAATTTCATGATGCAGAATTTCGATGATTTTTGAAAGATGAATTTCAGATAATTCACAATTAATTACTGAAGAATCAATCAATATTCATAAAAATCAATTGATTTATTGGGATTTTTATAGGACGATACGGCGAGTAAAAATCACATGCTCACAGTATCCCACTGTTATTACCGAAGGTTTGATTCCCCTTGTTCACAGGGAATGTTTTTGGGAGTCTGATTTTCCCATTGTTATTCCTAATAGTAACCCAAGGATAACGTCTTACAAGACGAGGCATTCTTTTGTTTACACTTAACCTTTTACTCTAGGGTTTAGACCTCCTATTGATCCAGTCATCATCGAATTTTATCGTTTCTTCAACATTTGCTTAGAACAAGTTGGTCCTCTTGTGTGGCGGGTTGTCGCGTGTATTATATGTTTAGCTTCTTTAGCCTCGGTTCCTTTTTCCTTCAATCACCTCATTCATCTTTATTCTCCTACCTTATTTCGTCAAGGGATTTTCACTCTGTCTTCTAGGAGCAAAAGAGTGTTGGTAACCCGTGATGACGATAAGGATAGAGGTTGGTACCTTCAGTACGTTGTTGTTCCTACTTCTTGTTTAGTGGGCGAGGAAAACCTTCCCTTCCCTGAGAAGTGGAATCGCGTACGTGAGTACATTTTAGCTCACACCTGTTATTTTTCTTCTCTTTGCTTTAAGTGTTTTATTAACACCGTAGTTATTTTCTTTCTCTTTCAGCAATCATGGGTACTGTTGGGAATGTCTCTGGTATCCGTGATTGGGTAGAAAAGGTGTTATCAGTTGCTCAATTGGAGGAAAGATCTTGGAAGTACTTCTCCGTGAAGTACGGTTAGAAAGTGAAGACCCATGGTAAGTGAAACTTTTGTTTTCGCTTCTTTTCCTTACTCGAGCTTCTTTTTCTTTGTTTGTTTTACCCTTTTCCTTTTGACAGGGTTTTCTGCTAGGGGGATATCTGCTGCATCCATCCCAAAGATGTTTTTGGCTCAGGCAAAGGGTGGTCTCAGACGATGAGTCTACACCCGTGGCTATGTCTTTCATACCTGGTGTCAGACCTCCTACCCCTGGGGATTCTTCTTCTTCTTTTGCACATGACTCTACGGATCATCTATTCCACGTAGGTTTTGGCCCTGCTATTAATGAGGCGCCTCTGGCTGTTTTTGATCCCTCCTTTAAAGAAATACTTTATCTGTTCCGATTATTTCCACTGCTCCTTTGGCCATTTCTGCTCCTGCCGCTGCCTTGCCCATGGCTTTCTCAGCTCCTCAGGTTTCCATGCTTGAAACTTCTTCAACTCCACAAATTTCATTGCCTGTGGCTCCTTCATCTCAGCCTTCTTCTGTGCCTCTTACTAGAGAAGTAGGGTCTTCCAGCAGGGAGATGAGGCAAGTGCTAATTGAGGTTCCGGCTGATGGGAGCCTTTTTAAGAAATCTGGCCAACCCGAAGAGTGGCTGAAGCCTTTGATTGGCCTAATAGAGAGGACCAAGCTGGATAGTCACAGTTTTCTTACCTGGGCTAATGAGGTTGTGCATTCCTCCTTCAAGGTAATGTTCGTTCTTTTGTATCTCATTCTTATGTAATTACCGTATCTAATCGATTTTGTTTTTGTAGATAAATCTCATAGGCACAGAACTCATGAAAAGGATTTCTAACATGGATCAAGTGCTAAAGGAGTGGAATGCTGAAGTAGGGAATCGGAAGGGGCAATATGAAAGCCTGAGGCTCGACATGGAAGCCTTAGAAGAAGAAAAGAATACCTTGGAGCGGCAGATGAGAGTTGTGGCTGTGGAGTTGGCAGTGGAGAAGGATTCTTCTAACCAAGCGGACAAAGACAAGAGCATTCTTGAGTCTTCGTTTGTTGAGCAATTATCACGTGCCTCAGAAGAAGTTAGGAGCTTGAAAGCTTTGCTAGAGCACAAGGAGGAATACTCAGGCGAGCTTGTGCAGTGACTTACCTGAACTCAGGAGGATCTTCGCATTGCTTTAGACAAAACCCAATCTTTGGAGGAGTCAATTGTACCCTTGAGGGTTGCCCATGAAGCTGCTGAAGTCGAGAAGGATGGTTAAGAGCTGAGCTTCAAATATAGGAGAAATNGGGTAAATTTGGATCTCTTTAAAGTCCCCAAATGACAACTTAGGGGCACCTCAATGTATAAAAAATTTATACGGCTAAGTATAAGTTAGTACTTAGTTTTTACTTAGCCGTTTTAATATATTAATGCAAGGATGACTTTTGTTTTCCGTTGAGTTTCTATTTCACTCTTTACGTCTTTTGAATGATTTATTTTTCGAGGTTTTAGTTTTACCTCTGAATTTTGCATATAGAATGCTTTAGATTACTCGTACCTTTTCGTAATAAGCACGGTGTCATATTAAATGTGTGCCTTTTTTTAGTAAGCAAAATTTATTGAAGAGGGACCTTTTTTGATCGACACTTAATGAAGAAGACGTCTCAACTTCATAAAGGTGTAATAATGCAATAGAGTGATAGGAAATTTTTCACATGTTTAAGAATGTTTCTGAGGAAAGTTTTTCGTTTGATCGTTCACAACTTTTTACATGTGTTTGATTATCGTCTAAAACTCATGTTGAAACTGTTTTCTTTTAACAATTTGATATACACTTGTATGTCGTAACTGTTTTTCATATGTAACAGTTTTTTCGAGTTAATACAAAAGAGCAACTGTTTTTCGTTCGTAACAATTTTTATTCAAGTTGGGATTTTCACCCGGAGCTGTTTTTGTCGACAACAGTTTTCAATAAGCACGAGGAAAATGCTTTTGCATCCGTAACTGTTTTATTTGATAACAGTTTTCTATATGAGTACAAAGATTTCGTGAATGTTTTTAGTTACAACAGTTTTTCTTTTGAACAATTACAAAGATGCGCATTTCTTCCTCGTGGCTAACATTGCTACCATTTTGCCTTTTAACTTGAACATGTTCGAAGGTTTTTTGGATTAGAGGCTTTGTGTTTGAGTCTTTGGCTTTTTTGATTTTGCTCGTATCACTTGGCTTGCTGGATAGATGGATCTTCAGGCTCGAGGTTTGACTCTTTGATAGTCTTTTTTGCTTCGTTTTTGCCTTCCATATTGTATAGTCCCCCAAGTGTTTGAGCTTTGAAGAATGAAATCTCGAGCACTTGACTATTCCTTCTTTGTGGTCGTTTTCTTGAAAAGGAAAAACATACGGGACTCGAAGGTATATAATTTTTAGATGATGACTTGCTTAACCCTTTTTAAAACGTCCATCAGAAAGTGTAACCCTAGACCGGGAATTTAGTTATTTCCTCACATCTTTACATGCCTAATATCATCATCTGGTGATGGGTTAGCTTTATGCCTATCATCTAAAAAGGTTAGTAAAATTTCAATTGTTCAAAATAAAATCGAACGTGTGATACCTGACCGGGGGTACTTATTTTCCTTAAAAGTAGTACTTCTTCAAGTGAATGGCATTCCAACTTGTTGGTAGGATTCTGCCGTCCATAGATTCCAACTCGTAGGCGCCCTTCCCAGCTATGCCTCGAATTTTGTAGGGTCCTTCCCAGTTTGGATTTATCTTTCCTACGCCTGCTTCTTTCGTTGATTGAAAGACTTTTTTGATGACGAAGTCTCCAATCTTGAAGTACCTGAGATGAGCTTTACGATTGTAATAACTCTCTATCATTTGTTTTTGAGCTGCCACCCGTATCTCTATTGCTTCTCTCCGTGGTTCGAGCAGGTCTAGATTGGTCCTCAATTCGTCGTTGTTTGCTTCCTCCATGGCCGTTGTGAACCTTATGCTTGGTTCGCCAATATCCATAGGTATTAAGGCTTCTGAGCCATAGAAAAGTGCGAACGGAGTGTCTCCCGTGGCTGTATTTGAAGTTCTTCTGTATGCCCATAGTACTGCTGGTAACTCATCACCAGTTTCATTTGGCTTTATCCAGCCACTTTTTTAGATTATTGATGATAACCTTATTCGTTGACTCTGTTTGACCATTAGCAAAAGGGTGGTATGGCGTTGAAGTGATCCGTTTGATTTGCCAACTTTCGAAGAACTCTGTGATTTGCGGGCCTATGAATTGTGGGCCATTATCGCACACGATCTACTTTGGTATCCCAAAGCGGCATATTATATTTTGCCATAAGAAGCTTTTAAATTCCTTTTCTCACACTTGTTTGAACGCTTCTGCCTCTACCCATTTTGTAAAATAGTCTGTTAGCATGAGAAAAAATCGTACCTATCCTTTAGCTGTGGGAAGAGGTCCTACTATGTCCATACCCCATTTCATGAAAGGCCATGGGGATATTATTGGATGCAATAATTCCGCTGGTCGATGCATGTCATTGGCAAACCTTTGGCACCTGTCGCATTTGGATCTGAAGTTCTCGGCTTCTTCTTCCATCTTAGGCCAATAGTATCCAGCTCTGATTAGGGTTTTCACTAAGGATCTCTCCCCTGAGTGATTTTCACAGTGTCCTTCGTGGACTTATTTCATCACACACTCCGTTTGGTTAGGTCCGAGGCATTTTGCTAGGGGCCCCCGGAATATCTTGCGATATAATGAGTTGCGAATGAGGCAGTACCGTGCAGCTTTGCGGCGAAGTGCTTGAGCTATTTTCTTGTCTTCAGGTATGGTGCCATTCTGCAAAAAAATTAGGATTTCGTTTCTCCAGTCCCAGGTTAAATTATTAAAAGTAACCTCATTTCTATCTTGGTCGATAGCTGAATGGAATAGATGAACGACGATTGCATTGTCTTTGTTTGTTACTTCCGTGACTGCTGCGAGGTTAGCTAATGCATCTGCTTCACCATTTTCCTTTCTAGGTATTTGTATTATCTTCCATGTTTTGAATTGTATCAAGAGCTCTCGTGCCTTTTCCAAATATTTTGGCATCCGAGTCTCTCGAGCGATGTAAGTCCCCTTTATTCTCCCTTGCCAACACTACACTTACACCAATTTTCGAGACGGCAAGGTAGACGTACAACCTCTCCCCCTCCTTTGGATTTGACAACAACAGAGGTTTTGATAGATAAGAATTTAGGTCTTTGAGAGCCTGATGGCATTCTTCAGTCCATTCGAACCGATTTTGCTTTTTGAGAACTGCAAAGAATTTAAAACTTTTCTCGAAAGATTTGTAAATAAAGCTTCCTAAGGCTGCAATTCTTCCCGTAAGTCTTTGAACTTTTTTTTTGTTTATAAGTACATCAGGTATTTCTTCTATAGCTTTAATTTGATCAGGATTTACCTCTATTCCCCTATTTGATACAAGGAAACCTAAGAATTTACCTGATTTTACGCCAAAAGTGCACTTTTCTGGATTTAGCTTCATATTATACCTGCGTAAAATGTCAAAGGTAATAGAGAGGTGCCGGAAATGGTCTTCTGCCCGTGTTGATTTTACCAGCATGTCATCGATGTAAACTTCCATCGTTTTTCCCAAGATGTTCCTGGACATCTTGGTCACCAGCCTTTGATAGGTGGCTCTAGCATTTTTCAAGCCAAAATGCATGACCTTATAACAATAAGTCCCCCTGTTTGTAATAAAGGATGTCTTTTCCTCGTCTGAGGGATCCACTTTAATCTGAGTATAACCAGAATACGCGTCTAGGAAGCTTAACAATTCATGACCTGCGATGGCATCAATCATTTGATCTATATGTGGTAATGGGAATGAATCTTTGGGGCATGCTTTATTTAAGTTAGTATAATCTACGCATACTCTCCATTTGCATTCTTTTAGCTACTACCACAGTGTTAGCTAGCCAGTTAGGGTACGTTACCTCTCGTATCGAGCAAATCTTCAAGAGTTTATGTACCTCTTCGTCAATCACTTGGTTCTTGAATGGTCCTTGATTTTTGACCGGGGCTCATCCTCGTGCCTATATACACTTTCTGTTCAGGCTTTTGTTCAGACAATGGAACAACTTCGAGCTCTTCCGTAGTTGTTTTGATGTGCTAGTCTTCCTCCGGTTCATGAATGACGTCCGGTCTGGAATCTACATCCGTGTGGTCCAATCCCACCTTCCGTGATAACTTGATTCACCTTCTCGTAAGTATTTTCTTTCATACCTATTTCAGCAATAATACCTTCCGTACCTATTTGGTTAGTAATTTCTTCCATGCATGTTTGGGCGGTGTTACATTCTTGGGAGATTCCCTTATCTTTTGATTCTTCCACCTCTACTTTTTTGTTGTATTGTACCACTGAATTTATATTTCTCGCGGTTTGCTGATCGCCTCTAATTTGCTGAATCCCCCATTCAGAGGGGAATTTAATTACCTGATGCAAGGTGGAGGGTATTGCTTTCATGTCGTGGATCCATGGCCTTCTCACGATTATGTTATAAGACATGTCGGTATCGATAACTTGGAACCTAGTACTTTGATCACCCCCTCAGCATAAGTGCTAAGCTCAATTTCTTNGCATAAGTGCTAAGCTCGATTTATCCTTTTGTTATAACCTTAGAGTTATCAAACCCTGATATGGCTCGTGCCCTTGGGATTACTTGATTCCCCAATAGAATTTCTTCCACGACTCTTAGCAAAATGATATTGACTAAACTACCTAGATCAATCAACACTCTTTTTATGTTAGTGTCATGAATAAGTAAAGATATTTCCAGAGCATCATTGTGAGGAAGCATTAATCTGCCGATATCTGCATCATCGAAGGTTATATCGTCCGCATCCAGATTTTCATGAACCCGTATTCCGTGTGTAATTATGAAATTTGTGGTCATTTTGCAGACCACTCCGTTTATTTCTTCACCTCCGTGTATCACGTTGACGGTTCGTTTTGGAGATGGAGGTTTTTGGGGCTCCTGCCTGTTGTTCATGTATGCTTGTTTACCTTTTTCACTGAACAATTCTGTCAAATAGCCCTGTTTCGATAATTTTTCTATCTCACCTTGCAAAAATCTGCAATCTGCAGTTCTGTGTCCATGATCATTATGGAATTCACACCAGAGATCTGGGTTCCTCTTATTCAGATTCGACCTCATCTCTTTGGGACATCGACCTTATCACCCAAATTTGTTAACACTGAAATTAGTTCAGAGGTACTTACATTAAAGGTATGATCCCCAATTTGCGCATTACCTCTAGGTCGTTGAACTTGATCCCTTCTGGATATAGATGAAGACGAGCCCGCATCTCTGCTTGGTGGTCCATAATCTGACCTGGTGTTTACGAACCTGGGACGAGTTTCACGTCCCGATGGTCCCATATAAGGATCGTACCTATTTTTACCTGATCTCCTGTCTGATTCTGAACGCCTGGATCTGGTATAATCTTACTCTTTCGAACGAGCAATGGTATCTTCTTCTATTCGAACTTTAGTACTATACCTGTTATAAACATCGTTCCACGTTGTAGCTGGGAATTCTCTCAAGCTTTCCTTGAGTCTTCTCGTGGCTTCTGAGCTTTTGTCATTTAGATTACTTGCGAATGCCATGGCTGCCCAATTATCAGGCACCCTTGGTAGTTGCATTCTTTCTCGTTGAAACCTGTCTATAAATTCACGAAGTAGCTCCGTATCTCCTTGTTTTATTTTAAAGATGTCCTCCATCCTTTTCTCGACTTTTTGCGCACCGGAGTGTGCTTTTATGAAAGAATGTGCAAGCTCAACAAAAGAATCAATAGAGTTTTCAGGGAGAAGAGAATACCAGGTTAGCGCCCCTTTGGTAAGTGTTTCTCCAAATTTTTTAACCAGGACCGGCTCAATTTCTTGTTTTGTTAAGTCATTGCCCTTCACTCCGGTGTTAAAAGCAGTTACATGGTCGCGTGGGTCGGTTGTCTCATCATATTTAGGTATGTCGGGCATTTTAAACTTCTTTGGAATGGGTACAGGTGCTACGCTTGGTTTCCAAGGTTGTTCAGAATATCTATCAACGTCAATGCCTTTGATAACAAGTGGTACTCCTGAATTTCGATTCGATCATTTTGTTCCTTCACCTGTTTCTGCAAAGTTAGTAATAAAGCATGTACTTTAGAGTTATTAGATATACCTGGTCTCGCTTCGAGAGATTCATTAGGAGTATCTCCCCTTCCTGAGTTTGCGAACCCAGATTGAGGATTTTCCATGGTGATGGTATTATTGGAGGGTGGTGTCGGAGGTGTAGGTAACGCTGCCGGTAATCCCCTCACAAATTCTTACAAAGCTTAGCTCACATACTCTGCAATCATTTTCTTTACTCGATCTTGTTCCACCGTTTGATCATTATTATCATTGTTGTTATTGGATCTTTCTGGGGATCGTTCCCTTCAACCACGTGGGGTTCTTGAAGGTGGTGGAACTGGGGTTCCATTCATTTGCTGGTTGTTGTCGTTGAAGTTCGACATAGTTTAGAGGATATCGCTTGAAAAGCAAACAAAGATTATCAGATTCTCGGTAACGGAACCATTTTGTTTAACCAAAGAATTGGATTCTTTGCCAAAGCTATTTTAAGAAGAACATGGGTTTTTGATAACCAAAAAGTAAGATTATAGTAGGCAAACTTGTAAATGGGAAGCAGTAAGATGCACAGAAAGAAAGTATATTGCAATAGTGGTTCGGGATCCTCCTCTTACATGTTATATTTTACTCCCTTATATAGGGAACTTCCTAATATAACGTCTGTTTTTTCAGTGATTGAGCATTAATGACTAAGAACGACTTCAATGTAATGTTACAATGAATCATCCGTAACTGTTGAGTGAATGTTGTGTAACGTATGGATCTCTAATTTGAAGTTCTTTGAATCTGCCCTTTATTCTATCCAAATACACTTTTGACCATGTCTCTGCATCTTCTCAATTAGGTTGAAACTTTCGCAGCTAATTAACCTGTGGATGTGATTTGTCGTGCCTCGTAACTCTTCTTAGAGTCCCGTCCAGCTGTTGTGTCTTCATTTTTCCACGTAGACTACTGAGTCATCAAGATTTGTTACATGTGTGAAGCTCTTTTTTTACCAATACAGTAGGTACGGTATGATTTGTTGTAGCCATACCTTTCGTACAAGTAGTCAAAAGGAATGTACGAATCCTCCAAACATACCAATTCTGCATCCTTTTTCAGGCCCATCATTTTGAGGAAACTTTTGCCTGTGCGCTTCTCCGGCATCAACAATCCTGTAGTTTCCCATACTAGGTTAGCCAGCCCTCCTATCTCTTCTATCAAAGGAATCATTTCGATGTTCCCAAAGCGGAACACGGACCTTTCATGATCCCAGAACAGGGTAGCAGCCTCTATTATCATTTTGTTAGGCTGGATTTCCAGGAGAGATGGTAGGTTACCCAAGTGTTTCCTGACGATAGCTTTGTCGCTAGAATGCAGATACTCCCACCAACTTAACATTCTTGGGTGGATATTGGAGACCATGCCGAATCTGGGGACTTCGTGCCTCATTTTTCTCCAAAGAAAATAAGGTTAGGCCCTTACCCCCACCGGACTCGACTTTTTCATGTCAATAATTAGAAGGAAGCATTTAGTTCTCCAAATAAATGCACAGAACGTGAGGGCGTGCGTTTGGGTTTAGGGAAACCCAGTGGACTTTTGGATAAGTCTATCTTAAAAGCTATCGTGCGGATGACACTTTAGCTCAACAAGTATCACCATGATGCATGCAACAGTGCAACAGAGTAAGGTTTCTATGGGGTTTTAGACCGGTATCCCCGAGCGGACAACTCAAGGGGGAAAGGCACGTAACTGTCGACTGCACCGCTGATTGAGTAGTTTTACCGCAAATAAGCCTTTCCAAATTTAGTGGGTAATAATATAGGAAGAGCGCAACCACTCATCAAGCGTTGCTATAGTATTTTGTTTGGCACGAGTGGAGTATGAATGTTGACCATGATTATGTAACAATAAGTATTAAAACAAGTTGTCACGTATTTGCACGTTAAAGAAAGCGGTAAAAATACCCTTAATGATTTAAAGAAGTTACAAAAGAAAACAAAGAGACATGTCAGTTTCGCNTTTGCATATTTCGAAGAGTCGCCACCTAACGATTTTAATGGTGCGTTAGGGAACCTAAGGGGTTCAATTACAACTATATTACTAACCAGATATTGGGTAAGGGCTTGAAATTATCCTAAGGGGAAGGTGTTAGGCACCCCTCAGGATCCACAAGTGTGGTTCCCGGCCAAATATTTTCTGTGAATTTGTGCAATTAGAAAATAACAAGTAAGGGGGGGCTCAAGTAAGAGGGGATTTAAGTCTTAAGCATGCAGATGTTTGAAAACAGTAAAGAAGATTAGCTTTGAAAGGATTACAATCTAAGAATATAAAATATATCCTAGGTTTATAATAATATATATCACATCAATGCAATACCCGGTAAGCACTGCTGGAAGAGGGGCTACGCGTGGTATTAGCGCACCGGTCATCATACCCATATTCTACCCTTTCCCACCCCGTGAAAGCAACTAAATCTAGTGTTGGTCTCGACCTCTATTGCATGTTGTTACCCGTCCCTTCCTATCAGTCCCAGAGGAAATTAGGACTCCTATCCTAAAGGAGGTGCTAGGCAGACCCTCAGGTTTTAAAGGTGAAAATGCTAAGGCGACATATAATGAACAAGTAGAACTGCAGATAAAGAGGGTAGCACATAAATAGGAAACGGCTCAAAGACCTCCACAAACAGTGCACATAAACAACATGTCTCATACACAATTAAGGTCCAGATCATCCTACGCATGGTGTCTAAGTGATAATAACAAAGACATATTTATTGCATAACTTAGAGAGGAAGTCTTAATCAGACTTGCCTACTGGTTTTAAGCATGCTGACAAATGAACACTAATCACAAAGGACAGTTCTGGTTTTATTTTTTAAGTTGATTACCTAAGGCTTGCCTAGGTGTAGGATAACATGCAACAGTTATTCAGATTTGTTAATGAGTCAAGGTTGTTTATAGCTAATAACATGCAATTGTAGGTGTAGAAGATGTGCAAGGACTGATTACCAGTTGTTTAGAACAGGGGACTGTTTTAGATATCTATATTTAGACAAAGTGCAGTTAAATGAGTACGATCATATAGCATGATGTCTAATGCAGCATGATGCATAATAACCTAAACAGGATTTCTAAATGCCCATAAAATCACAGCATTATGCACCGTGTCAGGAATAGCAAGAGTATAACTTGTTAATGTTATCCTAGGGAGAGGATTTCTAAGTGCGCATAGCAATATGTAACATGATTGCAGAAGATACCAATTATTAACGTTACTTACCCTATCACAGATTTTTCTAAGTGATGAATGACAGTACTGAAACAAGATGTTGAAATAGTGTACATGGGACCTAAAGAGCAGGATTTATAATGCATGGATAGGAACCTACAGATGATTTATGTTGCGCAGATAAGAAATAAAGCTTAAAACATGGTTCCTACCCTTGTAATAACTAAGCATGCGTAGTTACCCCTCCCATTTCACTATCTAGGCCTCATGAGTCCTTTACAGATTATTACAAGCCAGGAATTATGAATTGCATAAACAAAGTATAAAATAAGAATTTATTCTATAGGGAGCCTTCATTCAGGCCCAAATCCTCCAAACCTTATGCCATATGGTATTCATAGCCTTTTCATAGTCCGGGTGTGTCAAAGTTCCCTAAGGACCTCAAGGGCTCCCGGGAAATTCTCACACCCAGATTTCATAGCCAAGATAGAGCATGTGCAGTGTGGAAGTACTAGCCTTAGTGTGTCAGATTTCAGAGGGAACTCAAGGTCCCAAAGCAGTGCTCACACTGAGGGTCAGAACTTAAAGGATCAAGTGAAGTGCAAGGGATGAGTTTTGGAAAGGTTTTGAAAGAGATTTAGTTGAAATATTTCATAAAACAAAGAGTCTGTTTAGTAAAACATATTTTGAAAAGAAAGTACAATAATAAGCAACAGTCTAAACACAACATCAAAAAATGAGTTCATACATAGCTAAAGCACACAAAACCAAGGCAGGTCCAGCCACGACAATCAAGGACACTAGGGGTGGGGACACATAGAACATTTAGCTGCAAACACAATAATCCAGCAAAGATATAGGACTGGTCTAAACATGCTCGGAAACTGCCGATACTGGCATAGTCACAAAACCATACATGAAGAACCACATAGAGGGGTGATAGGGATTTGGGGTAAATATACAACAAGTAGGAAACAGTTGGTAGGTCATGCCCAGAAACACACATAAAGGGGGTATACCAGTTCAAAGGAAAGGGAAGACATAATATCATGATAGTGATGTATTTTAATTACAGGTTTCGCAAAAGAACCCCAAATAAAAGCAAACCAGAAACCGTAAGAACTAAAACAAATAGAGAATCATATTGTTGTTGGAGCTTTGAATTTAAACTAGGACATACCAGTGAAAAGGAGAGCAAGCATAATGAAAAGAGCAAGAGAGAGAGAGCACGATGGTTAGCCTTGTCTTACAGCCGGCTAACAATTAGACAGTAGCAAATAGCATGAGAGAGAAAGAGAGCAAAGATTCTTTTAGTGTAAGAGATAGTTTTTGAACCCAGTGTTCGTATCTTTGTTAATAAGAGAGTAGGGTACTTATAGTATTAAAATAGGCAGAAGGAATAAGTTAAAAAAAATAATTCAACAATAATTATAGAAATATACCAATTAAAATCAGGTCAGTTGCGATGACTTCCTTTAATCAAGGAGTTTAAGATTCAAAAGGTAATAACCAATTCCAAATAAGGAATGAAACCATATGAGGCTGAATTAACATATAAGGAAACAATTTAGCATAGCACAAGTATACAACATATAATAGAGTCTAGGTTCAATAAACTCTAATTAAGGAATGTTTAAGAATCAGCTTGACAACATGATTAAGTACGAAAAATAAGGTAGGGAAGGATGGAATCAACAGGAAACCCTCACGTGAGGTTCAGATTACTGGAAATTAGCTTCAATTAGGGAAAGTTATCATGTATGACTGGAATACCACACACAGGAAAAATAATTTCAGCATATAGAACAAGTAATTAGCCTAGGTTCAGAAAATCTAATTAAGAATCGATTAGACAGTAGAATTAATCAAATAAGACAAGTGATTAACTCATGGATCAAAATCAGTAATGTATTACCCTAGGAGATCAGTGAAGGACACCAATCCTAGGGAATCAATGACTCAAATAAGGACAACATTAACTAAAGGAAAATAACACGAATTAAATAAACAATGTTCAAGAAATCTGAAACCCTAATTATCACAGTAGAGTAAAACCTTACGAAGTTAGGGATTCATATGTATCACAGGGTAAACATGGATGTATGCAGAAGAAGTAAGAAATTCAGAGACATATATGAACACCATAGGGTAAAGCATCCGCGAATCACAATGCTCATGAAACACAGACACATATGCAAGTAATATCTTTACAAACAAAATCAGGGACCAGGGTTTAGAACTAGAAATTAGGGTTTTCAACACAGGTAAAGAGAGACTCCAATAAATGGCTAAACACAATAGAAATCTTAGGAGAATACTAAAACAATCGTAGGAAAACCGTTTAAAGAAGGGGTCATGAAACCCTATTTGAAAACGAAGAGTCATTTTAAGAGAACATCTGAAAATCTTTGAGAAAACATCAAAATAGCTTAAAATATACATAGATCTATCATAGATCTAAAAGAATCGGGGAGTTTAAGCATTAGGGTTTCAAAGAGAACCTAGAAAGATGAGAGAAACCTCAAAAAATGTTACTGGTTTAAACCCAGAAGTTATAGATCTTACTCGAACAGCTGGAAGTGGACGGAGAATGGTGAGCAAGGCCTAGAGGGTAGGAGGATTCAACCCAGGTCTCTTGAAGACCTTAGAGATGGCAAACACCGGCGTGAGGGAATCACAGGAGGCAGGAGGGTGCTGAAGGTTTCAAGGTCTCCGGCAAAGGGATGGTCGGAGAAGATGAAGAGATTAATCGGAACATGAAGAGACAGGAAGTCCCTAGAAGAGACTAGAGAGAGAGAGAGTAGAGAGATGAGAGACAGTGAGAATGAGAGGGGGTCAGGGGGGTTAGGTAGGTTTAATTATGGTAACAAAAATCTGGGTCGTTGATCTAATTTGATCAACGGCTAAGATCGGTTTGGGGTTGGGCTGGGTAGGATATTGTATTGGGCTTGGGGGTCTGGGCTAGTTTAATTGGGTTAGGAACCAAGATTAATTTAGGCTAGAATTTAAATAAAAAAGGCTAATTGTTAAATAACCAACTAAAATTAACAAAAATAATTTATAAAATAGCTGATAATTGTAAAGATGAAATTGATGCTTAGTAAATTAAATTAAAAGATTAATTAGTATTTAAAAAATATAAATGACTAATTACTGGAAAAAAATAGCATAAAACACATGATTAGGCTATAATTGCAAAGTTATTGCAACTACGGACAAGGAGTGCCAATTTGGCTAATTGTGAAGTAATTTTGTCTTAATAGAACCAAAAAAAATACATTAACTCAAGAAATTTTTTTGAAATCATTTGTAATGTAATTTTGTAACTGATTATTAGAAATAAAATACTGGATAAATTAACAAAAATATGGGAAAATTATAGAAAAATACCAATTGTTATGAAAGCCTGACTGTGAAGGTGTAAATGCAAATTAAAAAATAATTTGAGAAAAAATTGGGTATCAACAGATATGGCTTTCCTGACGGGTTCGAAATACATAAAAAGGGTATAAACAACAAACAAGACAAGGATACCTGGAGAATTCACCGCCGAATAGCCTTCATAGTGGCATTCCTGGGGGTAATGGTCTTTCCAAATGCAAAAGGGACCATTGATGTTCGTGTGGCTAGAATTTCCCAAGTTTTGACTGAGAAAAAGGATCACACTCTATCTCCGCTCATACTGTCTGATATTTACCGGGCTTTAACACAGTGCAAGTCGGGGGAAACATTCTTTGAAGGTTGCATTATTATTCTCCAAATGTGGCTAATCGAACACCTTCGTCATCACCCGAAATTCATGAGCTATGGTCCTGACAAAACCAATTTCATCGAAAGCTATGAAGAAATAGTAAAATATTACAATTCCCCAGAGGGAGTTGAATCTTGGATTGACCATCTGAGAACTTTACGGGAAAATCAGATAGATTGGACTTTGGGATGGCTTCCTACGGGGAGATTATACACATGTCGGCTACAAGAAATCATTTGCTGTTAATGGGCCTGAAAAGTGTCCAACCCTATGCACCCCAAAGGGTCCTGAGGCAGTTGGGTCGGTATTAAATAGTACCTGAGGATGAAGACTTGAGTACCCAGGTTATTGATTGCACCCCGAAGCTCCATTACCTGAAGCCTTGATTCAACAAAATTGGAATGGGTGTCGGTATTTGAAAGAAGATACTCAAGTGCCTGATCTTGCCAAAGGCGAAGTAGATCCGGGTTATGCAGCATGTTTTGAAAAGAGAAATGGCATTGATAAAGAAACATAACCTGAGCCGAAAAGGCCTCATATTCAAGCTTTCGATGATAAAATTCAAGAAAGGTTAGCTTGGGGAGAGAAAGAAAAAGAGACACTATCTGCACTTTGAAAGAAAAATTGAGGAACTTTGAATTCGATAATGAGTTACAAGCATAGGTAGTTGAAGGCAAAAAAAGACAGTTAACTCGAGAGAATGAGGCTCTCCGTGCCCAACTCCGGAGTTTGAAAATAGCTGCCGAAACACCTATGAGAAGTGAAAGGGATGAGAATATCATCAGCAACCTAAGGATACAGGTTCATGAGTATGCGTTTGATTTGACTAAAGCTAAAAAAGGCCTGCTAGATGCCCAAACCAAGTTAGCCAAGGGAGCAGAAGAACATGTCCATCATTTGAGGCAGAAGTATAGTAAAGAAATGGCAATCCTGAAGGAAAAATTGTTTGCCATGGGGAATGAAATGGTCCAACAAACTAAAGACTTTAATACAGAAAGGGAGCACTGTTATGCATGAATTTGCTAATTGGAAGGAATCGTGCAACAACTACAAGACCAGAACAGCACAAACACCCAAGTTTTGGAAGCCCGGGCACAACAAATTGGGTGCCTGCTTCAAGAGAAAGGGGTCATCAGAACCAGGATCAAAGAAATAGCCGACTATGTTGTGACGAAATGTCACGAATGCGAAAACATGACTACCTCCATGTTTTTTGCCTCTATGATGACCTTTGTCCACCAGGTGATAAATGATTTGGACCGGCTTTAGGGAGACATTGCACACAGGCCTGCACAAAGACCAGCCAACGCACCACATGCCCCGAGAAGACCAACAAAATCCCTGATTTACTTTTGATGTTTTAGTTTTCGAGTCTGTATTTTATTGCTTTCTAGAAGTTTAAGTTGTTTTGTTGTTTGGAGTCTGTACTGTTTTTTTATGGTTGTCAGTACTTTAAATTACTTGTAATGAAAAACAAAAAGAGTTATCTCTAGTAATGAAATGAAAATTGCACTTTGTTACTCTATATCTATTCCTTGAACTACGTGATGGTCTGATTCATGTGGCGTCATGATACATAGGAAATCCACATAGGATTCGATCATAACCCTAAAAGAAAATAATCAAAAAAGAAAAAAGTGAAACATTAAAGCCGGGATGACACACACAGCTGTCACAAAACATCTTAGAAAATGTTTGGCTGTTTAGGTGCATCGCATCCCCCAATGTGTGATTTCCTATATGTTAATACCTCAAACTAACCGGTTTGTTGTTTATCATGAGCTTATGATCTTATTTTTAAGGTGGTTGGTTTTGCGGCGGTATTCTGGTGCCACACCATTATTTCACAAGATCAAAAGGGAGCGTTGCAATGATCTCTGAAAGTCATCTGACTGTTTTCGAACCCGAGGATAGTCTCGCATCAGTTATCCCACAGTCGGAATCAACCATTGCTGAGGAAAACCGCATAATGAGATGACGCATGTTGGAGATGTGGGATGCTTGGTCTAATGGCAGGGAGCCACCTAGTTCTATCCCTGGCTTTCCCGAGTTGATCCCAAGGAAAAGAGGAACTACAAATGTTCCAATGTCAGCACCCAATCAATTCATACCATTCGGATTCCCCACTATGATAACAAATTTTACCGGAATACCTTCTGATGTTCTCCCACAGGCATCATCTTGGGAATGCCATCTGTTGTGTTCCCCGTGCCACCAGCTGCCAGTATCGCGCAACCTACATTGCCTCAGCAAAGCTTTGAGTCGTCGACCTTCACTTTTCAAGCTCCCTAGTTCCAACTGGATACTGCCTGGATCACCCCAAACTCTTATCCTCAACATCTGCAGTCTGAATCTCCTATGAAGCAGGAAAGAATCTTGAGAATTCCTGAACGAGAGGAGATCACACGAAAAATGAAAAGTCTCGAGCAAAGCTTAAAAAATATACAGGGCCTGAGAGGACAAAAAATTATGTCTTACGCTGATCTATGCATGTTCCCTCATGTGCACCTGCCTACAGGTTTTAAGAAACCAATGTTTGAAAAGTATGACAGGCACAGAGACCCGATCGCCCACTTGAAACGATATTGCAATCAGCTGAGTGGAGCATGGGGAAAAGAAGAGTTATTAATGGCCTACTTTGGGGAGAGCCTTGCTGGAATTGCCTCTGAATGGTACATAGATCAAGACATTTCCCGCTGGCACATATGGGATGATGTAGCCAGGATTTCGTGAGACAATTCCAATACAATGTGGACATAGCTTCGGACAGAAATTCTCTATCCAACCTTAAAAAGAAAGTCTCCGAAAGCTTCCGAGAATATGCCATCAAATGGTGTGAACATGCTTCCAAGGTAAAACCCCCTATGGATGAAACCGAAATGGTTAGTGTTTTCTTGCAGGCCCAAGAGGCCGATTATTTTTCAAATATGATGTCTTTCATGGGCAAACCGTTCGCGGAGGCCATCAAAATTGGTGAAATGGTAGAAAATGGCTTGAAAACAGGTCGTATTTTGATTCAATCAGCTCTAAGAGCCACCTCCCAAGCCATTCAGAGAGACTCGGGAGGCTTAGCAAGCAGGAAAAAGAAAGAAGAGAGAGAGCCATGATGGCTTTGAGCTTACAAAGTCCTCGACGGTTCCAGGATTATTCAGGCCCATCTCCTAGGGCGCCCCACCATTATTATCCTCATCAAGACGTAACCTATTCTATATCTCCTCATCCCTATGCAGTGATGAATGCTCAGGCGTACACCGAACCACAACAACAATACAATCAGAACAGAGCTCCACTTCCCAGAAATAACCCTCCTCACCAAATCCTATATAATCCACGTCCTTCCCAGAATAACTACCAATATAATAACCGTCCCCGTGAACCACCCAGAAAAACTAACTTCACACCCATTGGTGAGTCATATTCTAGCCTCTTTCCCAAACTAGTTCAAATGGTCCTTTTGCAGCCTGTACCTCCAAACAGGAAGAATCCAGAATCTTCCTCATACAGGCCGAGTACCAGGTGTGCCTATCATTCTGGAGCAGAAGGGAATGACACCGAGGATTGATGGACTCTCAAAAGAGCAGTTGAAAACCTAATTGAACAAAAAGAAGGTAGTGCTGAGGGATGAGGAAGTCACCAATGTAACCAATAACCCGTTTCCAGCCCACAATAAGGGGCCCGTCATCGGGATGATTTGTGAAGATAAGGAGTTTGATCCTACTTTGATAGTTATTATTATTGCTGATACAGAAAAGAAACTAAAGACGGCGGCAAAACAGGTCGGGGATGAAAAGAAAACAAAGCCTACCACCTAGAATGAAGAAAAGGCTAAGGAAGTAGAGAGAGAGGTACCACCAACCAAAGAAGTCATCCTCTACGTCCCAAGAACTCCCAGAAATAGGCAACTCATGTTGAGCCCTCCAAAGAGGTTGGAGCTAAGATCAAATTTGCCAAGAATGTATGTACCAAAGGGGACATATGTGGAAAAAGGGCCAGTCATCTCACCAAAGTTGGATGAGCCTCTGATCATTAGTCGTAGGCCACAAATTCTAATAAAAGGTACCACTGCCATCCCCTGAAACTATAATCAGACGTTGGTCACCTATAAAGGGAAGGAAATCAGAGGGGAAGTGAATGAAACTAACCCATCTGGGAAGTATCATGAACCAGAAGAGTTGAACAAAGCCAAACAGAAACGCCTCCCCCTCAAACAGCCTGTTACTGTCGAAGAAGCCGAGGAATTCTTCCGAAAATTGAAAACATCGGAGTATGCTGTGATTGATGAACTCAGAAAGACTCCTGCCCAGGTGTCACTCTTGTCTCTGTTGTTGATCTCAAGCGAGCACCAAAAGGTACTTCTAAAGACACTAAATGAGGTGTATGTGCCAATTGAGACTACGGTTGAACAACTGGAAAGAATGGCAGAGCGGTTCTTTGAAGTAAACAGAATCTTTTTTAGCCGAAATGACTTACCTACCGAAGGAGCTGCCCAGAACAAGTCCTTGAACTTAGCAGTCAAGTGTGAGGGGTATTATGTGAAAAGGGTCAGCGGATACGGGGTAGATATTTGCCCTCTGTCAACATTGCAAAGAATGGAAATTGGGACTGAAAGGATCAGGCCAAATAATGTTTATGTCTGGGATTTCGACGGCGTTAAAAGGGATACTATAGGAGAAATTTATTTAATCCTAACCATTGGCCATGTGGATTTCGAAATAACGTTCCAAATTCTGGACATGGACACTTCCTATAACTTTCTATAGGAAGGCCCTTGATCCATGCTGCGTGAGCCGTACCCTCTACCCTCCATCAAATGGTCAAGTTCGAATATGAGAACCAAGAGATACTTGTCCATGGAGAAGATGAACAATCAATCTACAGGGACCCATTGGTCCCCTGTCTTGAGGCAAGAGAGGGAAGTGAACACATTGTTTACCAGGCTTTTGAAATTGTGCTTGCTGATCAGCGCGAGGAAGGAACTCCATGCCCTCAACCCTGTTTATCGAGAGCATCAATCATGATCGTGGATGTGAACAACTAATTTTTGACCACACTCAAATGTTATACTATTTTAGTGTAAATATTCCTTTTAGGCCTAATATTAATGTTTTAAGCTTTTATCTTACACTTAGTAGATTTTATTTAATTAAAATAAGTAAATAAATAATAATAATAATACTCACATTCTTAAAGTGTGAATATATATATGGAGTATCTTTTAATTAGAATTTTAATAAGTAAATTATTATATTTATTATTATTTTTTTTGCATAATTTAAACTATAGTGTAAATATTGAGTTTTCTTATTTTTATAGTT
>ML335392.1:0-48329 GCA_005239505.1 Nicotiana paniculata | reverse complement strand
ACTCAATGCACACACACGTTACAATGCACGTTCCCCCACTCCAAATGGGGGAACAAGAACAAACTGCCAAGATTTTTCTATATAAAGAAGAAAAGAACGTGAAAGAGGGGGACTGGAGAACAACAAAAAGATAAAAAAGAGAATAGAAGAGCCTGGCGGAGGCAGTGAACAAAAAAAAAAGAAAACAGAAAGAATTGGGCAAGTAAGAAAGAAAGAGAGTTTGAAAACGGAGTTCGAGATTTTATTTGCGGTTCCGAGTTCGAGGTTCTAGAAAAGTTAGCATTGCTAGCTTTGGAAATCTGTAGATTGTGGCTGTGATTTTATTATAAAAAGCTTCACAAAAAAGGTAATATTTGAATTTTCATTATCAGCATGAAAGATAGTTTTGTTGGTTCTGATTAATTTTGGATTCATCTTTTTATTTCCATTTATGTATCTTTGAGTTGTTCTGAGTATTATTTTTTTTAATTAGAGTTAACTAAATATTTGTTTGGGTGTCGATTCAAGTTAAATTTGATTATCAATCTTATACTCATGGCCTAAAATAATATTTCTATTGATAGTTAAGTTTAGATCTTTCATGAATCAAGTTATTAATTAATAATCATCTTTCAAATTTTTTTTATATCATTCTTGCTGGTCTTATTTAACTCTTATGATGACATTGCAAAATTATTTAATCTTTCAATTAAGTGTGTAAATATATGTGTATAGAGAAATTAAGGTGGTGAGCAGTAAAAATAATTTCCATGTTGATAGTATATAACTTGGTTTGCGTATAAAGAATATGTTGTAAATGTGTTATTAACTTTGTGAATGCTGTTTATTTTAACTTTATGCATGCATTTCATTTTTCATACGTATAAAAGTTCATTGCATCAATTATGTTTAAGGTCATGGATGCAATAGTCAATTACTTAGGCTCTCGAATTTCATTTCTATATAATTAGGACAAATGGAGTTTCTAAAAAGTTTTTCTTTAAATGTATCTATCAATTCATTCGTCTATCACTGGAATTTAATAGTTCTTTTGTTATGTAGTGTAATTTGTGTCGCACGAAACAGGTTCGGAAATAATTTAATAACTTTTGTTTAGATAGAAGATTAAATTTGCCAATTTACAAGAATAGTTTTTTTTTGTGAAGTACATATAGGGATTACGAATTAACTATTTCAAGGAATAAATAATTGTAATGGTAAAAATATTTATAAGGTAGTGAGATGAATCATGAACTAATTTAAGACTCGTTGCAATAAGTAATAATAATAAAATTATGCAAATAAATATCTCGAATCTGAAAGAGACAAAACAAATGAAATACTCTAAAACACTAGAAAAACTTTAGATATACTTTAAATATTAACCTATGTGTTCATACCCGAACCTTGGATTGATATGCTTAAATAATAAAAGGATCATGTGCGCATTTCGCGTCTCGATGCCTTCAGATTTAAAATAATTATGTTATAACCATATGTACATTTCGTACCTTGGTTTAACATTTAATTTCAAAGAAGTACCTTGTATGCGTTCCGCACCTTGGTGAAAATAATTAATAAATTATAATAATTAATTAAGCAGTAATAAATAAGCCATAATCAATAAAATAAAAGAATAACTAAAAATTGATTTAAGCCTTATATTAGTAAATAAAGTGACCGTGCTAGAACCACGGGACTCAAGGGGTGCCGTACACTTTCTCCTCGGTCAACAAAATTCCTTATTCAATCTTCTGTTTTCGTAGACCATAAATTATGAATCAAATCTTCATGTAAGGGACTCAATAAAAGGTGACTTGGAACACCAAACTCAATTGCAAGTGGCGAATCTAAATAATAAATAATCCCTTTTCAACATGTCACTTTAATTGAAAAACTCTTCTAACTCAACCCAGTAATAGGGTTGTGTGAAAAAAAAGAGGTGTGATATTAGCTCGTGCTCGAGCCACCAGACCAGAATCATCCTCCTTTTCTTATTCTTCTTCTTCTTCCGCCTCTTTAGGAGTCGAACTGACTCCACGGACAGGGGGGTCACATTCTTCTAAGGCTTATGAGCCGCTTTCTTCTTAGGATCTGGCACCTCGGAGGTCAAAGCCCTTTTCTTCTTACTCTCCTTTGCTGGCTTCGGAACAGAGAGTGAGGCTTCTTCTTCACCAGACGGGGGCCTCATGATTGCATCTTTTTCGAGACTTGCAGAAGAGGAAACTGAGTAAGTTCAGAAGGATGTTTTAATCAAATCGTTATAGACAAGAATAAGGCTTACCATGGTTCTTGGCTTCCCACCGGCCCTTCGATAAATCGTGCCATTCTAGTTCAACATATGTCAATGTCGAGACCAGGCTCCTGACCCAATTCTCGAGATGGGGAACCACATCCGGCATCCAGGCAGTAGCTACACAGAAAACGAACATTGATAAGAAAAGGTGAAGAAATGAAATTAACAAGCACAAACTAATAATGGAATTATATACGTTTCGAATTCCATCTTTTGGGAAACGACATGCTCTCAGCCGAGATCAGGTCCCAGGTCCTCACTCAGACAAACCGACCCATCCAACCCCGGTCTCTATCCTCATCTATGCTTGAGATGAAAGTCTTGGTGGCCCGGTGTTGGAGTTTTATTAACACACCTCGATAAAGTTGAGGGTTGTACAATCTTATTAAATGATTGAGGGTGAAAGGGAGCCCGTCGATCTTGCTCGCAAAGAAATGGGGCTGTATCACAATCCTCCAAAAGGAGGGGTGAATTTGGCCGAGGGTCACTCGATACTTCTTGCAGAAGTCTATGATGACTAGATCGAGGGGACCCAACGTGAAAGGGTAAGTGTAACACTCAAGAACCCCTCCACGTGGGTCGTGATTTCCTCTTCAGAGGCCGGTATCACAACCTCTTTGTCCCCCCAGTTGTAGTCCTTCTTCACTTGTTCAAGGAAGCTTTTTGATATCGAGCATATGTATCTCGATACTGGTTCGCATCGATCAGCGTGACTCCGTCATTTTTTGAAGTCGGAACTAATAACACACACCCCGGGAACAAGCTCCTCAAGGCGTGACTCCGTCGTTGTTTTCTCGCCGGCCGCCTGAGATGAGGAGACAGTCTCTTTTTGTGGAACAGTTTTAGACGTCTTAGCCATCTATGCGAGTAAACAAGAAGTGAGATTGTTATATTTGGTGTCGTAGAAGGAACAAACGATAGAACTCCAAAGCTTGAAGATAAGAAACTTGAAGAGTGCAAAGAACTTTGAAGATTAGAGTAGAAGAGATTAAAAGTAAAGTTTGAAAGAATGAAAAATGGGCCTATTTATTGGTATCAAGGTAGCGGCTCAAAGCTGGTTGTCAGGACCCATTTCCGGAGTCGTGATGGCGCCTGTCGTGGAACCAGGCAAGCCACCTATTTTATCTAACTAAGTACAAATTCCCATAGAAAGCCCCTTTTTAACAAATTCTGAAATCAATAATAATATAATAAATCCAGTATTTTGGGAAAAACCGATTTATAAAATTCGAAAGACCAATTCCTACAGTTCCCGGATCCAGTGTCACACAACCATGAGCTGCTAATACTAAATAAAATCAAACGAAATGACTAACATAGTATGAAAATAAATACGACAGGTAGAAAGGAAAGAGAAGACGAGATCACGGTCGTCAGCTGCTACCTCGTCAACTCTGATGAAATTGATGCGTTCCCTGGACCGAGCTGAACTCCTCTATACCTGGATCTGCACACAAGGTGCAGGGGGTAACGTGGGTACACCAACTCAGTAGTAACGAAACCAAACTACGGGCTGAGAGGTAGTGACGGACTAAACTTTCGACAATTCAAACAACCGTATATAAATTGGACATGACAGTAATATATCAGGAATTAAATACGATGTATCAAGATATGTCTGTAACCCTGCATACTAGCATGAATGCATATGGAATCATGAATGATGTGTACTCATTAATCGAGCTCTCACAAGGTGGTCCACTCAGTACTAGAATATGACCTTCAGACCCAGGGAAGTCCATCTCGTATATTACATAAACACAAGTGACACAGTCACTAAGTACTGAGGAAAACAGCTGATCCAGCCCCCACGGAGAAATCCATCTCCGAAACATACCAACCACGGATAAATCCATCTCCGGAATATCTGTGCGCTCACTGGGGGTGTATAGACTCCGGAGGGGCTCCTTTCAGCCCAAGCGCTATATCAAGCCAACGAAGGCATGATTTCAGGATCGCTGCGGTGTGCAGTCCGACCTCATAATTGTCTCAAACTAGGCTCTAAGCCTCACTCAGTCAGTACCTTCCAGTCTCACTTAGAATGCTCTAACATATGAAATGCATCCCAAACCAATGATAATATAAATAACTAGCAACTTATGAGACTTAGGCATGAAACATATACTATAACATGACTGAGTACATGAAAACAATAATCACAGATAGAAACAACAATAATCGACCATTCCGGTCTAAACACATCGACGTGAAACCTTACCATCTATATTTAGCACGATTTCTATTTCGTTCCAGGTAATTACTACCTTCACAGTACAATAATAATCCGGGATAACCAGTAGACAGCGCCATGGGATAAACCAAGCTACAAATATTCTGTAAACGCCCGCATGCCCATCACTTGGCAAGTGCGTCACCTTAATTAACAGCAAATATCAAATAGTTTTGGGTTTCAAACCCTCAGTTCCAAGTTTGGAAGTGTTACTTACCTCAAAACCGGCTAACACACTACTCCGCAATGACCTTGCCTCTAAATTCGGCCTCCGAGTGCTCCAAATCTACCAAGTTCAGATTTTTATCATCAATATATGCTTAAGGAACAATTACCAATTGAAAATATCAAAATTCACCCAAAAATCCGAAACCGGTCAAAACCCGACCCCCGGGCCCACGTCTCGAAATCCAGAAAATTTTATACCAAACTGTTCTTCGTCCTATCACGAATCCGTACATATGAAGAACACTAAATTCGGAGTCCAAATGACCCCTCAAATCACCATTTTAAATATTCTAATTCCCAAGCCCTAATCACCCAAATTTACACTGACGTTTCCCTAATTTCCACACCTTTAATCACATGTAAACGAGTTTATAGTCCAAAGATCTTACCTTGGTGAAGAACTATTGAATTCCCTCTTCAAAACCCTTCAAAAACTTCAAACCCGGATGAAGTATTGAGAAAGATGGCTAAAATTTGCGATGGCTGGTTTTTATACCTTCTGTCCAGTGATTCTCGCTCCTTCGATCACTTACCCGCACCTGCGGCTTCGTAGATGCGATGCCCCTTCCGCACCTGCAATCTCCCCTGGGATCTCAAAAATTCCGCACCTGCGATACACATTCTGCACCTGCGACATCGCAAGTGCGACAAACTCCTCGCACATGCGGACCTCTCCTACACAGTCAGAACTTCACACTTACAACTTCCCTTCCGCAGGTGCGAAAACACCAGCAAACCAGCACAAGGCAGATTTCCCTAAGGCCAAAAATGCCCGATAACCACCCGATATCAATCCCGAGCCCCTCGGGACCCCAACTAAAGTTACCAACACATCCCATAATATCATTCAAACTTAGTCGCACTCTTAAAACACCAAAACTAACATCAAAACGCCAAATTTA
This sequence comes from Nicotiana paniculata, assembly GCA_005239505.1. Classification (NCBI taxonomy): domain Eukaryota; kingdom Viridiplantae; phylum Streptophyta; class Magnoliopsida; order Solanales; family Solanaceae; genus Nicotiana; species Nicotiana paniculata. Next base: position 42,694 of record ML335392.1, on the reverse strand, counting down.
CATTGGATTCAAGCCTAAGAACTTTGAAACTCCTAAAATTCGCCAACTACGCCAAAACCAACCAAAACACCTCCGAATTACCTGAAATTTTGCAGACATAGGAAAAATGACATTACGAACCTGTTCCAATTTCTGGAATTCCATTCCGACCCCGATATCCTATTTTTCACTGCCGACCAAAAATCGCCAAAAACTAATTTTCGCCAATTCAAGCCTAATTCTACACCGGACCTCATAAAATTATTCCGGACACACTCCTAAGTCCCAAATCACCTAACGAAGCTATTCGAGTTATAAAATTCCTATTCCGGAGTCGTTTACCCATAATTCAACTCTTAGTTGACTTTTTTCTCATTTAAGGCTATTCTTAAGGACTAAGTGCCTGAATTCTCATTTAACCATTCCGATTTCAATCCTATCAACTCTAAAACCTCAATAATGGAATAAAAAACCTATGACAAGTCAAATACAGTAATTATAATGCAGGTTCTACGTAACGACGGACCGGGTCGTTACATTCTCCCCCTCTTAAACAAATGTTCGTCCTCGAACAGGTCTAGAAACATACCTGGAGTCTCAAACAAGTGAGGATATTTGCTCTGCATCTCCCGCTCGGTATCCCAAGTAGCCTCCTCCACTGGCTGACCTCTCCAATGGACCTTCACTGAAGCTATCTCCTTTGACCTCAACTTTCTGACCTCGCGAGCCAATATAGCCACTGGCTCTACCTCATAAGACATATCATCCTCAAGCTGAACTGTGCCGAAGTCTAACACATGAGACGGGTCGTCAACATATTTTCTGAGCATCGACACATGGAATACCGGATGAACACTCGATAGACTGGGTGGCAAGGCAAGTCTATAAGCCACCTCTCCAACCTTCTGAAGCACCTCGAAGGGACCAATAAATCGCGGATTTAACTTTCCTCTCTTTCCGAACCTCATAACACCCTTCATGGGTGATACCTTCAGCAGTACCTTATCCCCTTCCATAAAGGACACATCCCGAACCTTCCGGTCTGCATAACTCTTCTGTCTAGATTTCGCGGTGCGAAGTCGCTCCTGAATCAACTTCACCTTCTCCAACGCATCCTGAACCAAATCTGTGCCCAATAACCTAGCCTCACCAGACTCGAACCAAACAATCGGCGATCTACACCTCCTACCATATAAAGCCTCATATTGGGCAATCTGAATACTGGACTGGTAGCTGTTATTATACGCAAACTCCACTAGTGGCAAGAACGGATCCCATGAACCACCAAAATCAATCACCCAAGCCCGTAACATGTCCTCCAGAATCTGAATAGTCCTTTCCGACTGCCCGTCGTTCTGAGGATAAAATGCAGTGCTCAATTCCACCTCGGTACCCATACCTCTCTATACGGCCCTCCAAAATTGAGATATGAACTGAGTAACTCTGTCAGAAATAATAAAAATCAGAACTCCATGCAACCGGACAATCTCCTTAATGTAATTACCAGCCAACCGCTCTGAAGTATAAGAAGTGCTGACAGGAATGAAGTGCGCGGACTTGGTCAATCTATCCACAATGACCCAAATAGCATCAAAACTCTTCGAAGTTCGTGGAAGCCCAACTACAAAGTCCATGGTGATCCGCTCCCACTTCTACTCCGGAATATCTAACCTCTGAAGTAGTCCACCTGGTCTCTGGTGCTCATACTTGACCTGCTGGCAGTTGAGACACCGTGCTACATACTCAACAATATCTCTCTTCATCCTCCTCCACCAATATTGTTGCCTCAGATCCTGGTACATCTTCGCGGCACCCAGATGAATAGAATACTGCGAATTGTGAGCCTCTGCTAATATTAACTCCCGAATACCATCCACATTGGGCACACAAATACGGCCCTGCATCCTCATAACCCCATCATCATCGATAGCCACATCCCGGGCATCACCCCGACGAACTCTATCCCGAACGACTAACAAGTCGCGGTCATAATACTGTCGTGCCTTAATCTGATCAAATAAGGAAGACGGGGAAGCCATGCTAGCTACCACTCGCGGAGGGTCTGACAAATCCAATCTCACCAACTGTCCCGCTAAATCCTGAACATCAAGTGCTAACGGTCGCTCTGCTACTGAAAGGTGAGCTAGGCTCCCCAAACTCTCGGCTCTGCGACTCAAGGCATCAGCCACTACATTGACCTTTCCCTGGTGATACAGAATAGTTAAGTCATAGTCTTTAAGAATATCTAACCATCTCCTATGGCGTAAATTCAAGTCCTTATGCCTTAGCAGATACTGCAAGCTACGATGATCAGTGAAGATCTCACACTATACCCCATACAAGTAATGCCGCCAAATCTTTAAGGCATGAACAATGGCAACTAACTCAAGATCGTGCACTGGATAATTCTTCTCGTGTACCTTCAACTGTCTGGACGCGTAGGCAATCACCTTACCATCTTGCATAAACACCGCTCCCAATCCAACTCTAGAAGCATCACAATAAACTGTGTAAGAACCCGAACCTATAGGCAATACCAATACTGGAGCTGTAGTCAATGCTGACTTGAGCTTCTGAAAGCTCTCCACGCACTCCTCGGACCATCTGAATGGAGCACCTTCTGGGTCAATCTGGTCAAAGGTGAAGCAATAGAAGAAAATCCCTCCACAAAGCGACGGTAATAACCCGCCAAAACCAAGAAACTCTTAATATCCGTAGCTGAGGACGGTCTGGGCCAACTCTGCACCGCCTCTATCTTCTTCGGGTCTACCTGAATACCCTCACTAGACACTATGTGACCCAAGAAAGCTACTGAACCAAGCCAAAATTCACATTTGGAGAACTTTGAATAAAGCTTCTCGTCCCTCAATCTCTACAACACAACCCTCAAATGCTGAGCGTGCTCCTCCTGGCTACGAGAGTACACCAGGATATCATCAATGAACACAATAACGAATGAATCAAGGTAAGGCTAAAACACGCTGTTCATCAAATGCATGAACGCGGCTGGGGCATTGGTCAGCCCAAAAGATATAACCAAAAACTCATAGTGGCCATATCTGGTCCTAAAAGCGGTCTTCGGAATATCAGAATCCCGAATCTTCAGCTGATGGTACCTAGACCTCAAGTTGATCTTGGAGAACACTCTAGCTCCCTGAAGCTGATCGAACAAGTCATCAATATGGGGAAAAGGATACCAGTTCTTCACCGTAACCTTGTTCAGCTGTCTGTAGTCAATGCACATACGCATGGATCCATCCTTTTTATTTTCGAACAACACTGGTGCACCCCAAGGCGACACACTAAGCCGAATAAACCCCTTATCTAGGAGTTCCTGAAGTTGTTCCTTCAATTCCTTCAACTCTGCTGGGGCCATGCGGTAAGGAGTAATAGATATAGGCTGGGTCTCAAGCAATAGGTCGATACCAAAATCAATGTCCCTGTTAGGTGGCATGCCTGGCAGGTCTGCTGGGAAAACGTCCGGGAACTCACAAACCACGGGAACAGAATCAATGGAAGGAGTCTCACTACTAACGTCCCTCCCAAAGGCCAGATAAGACTCACAACCCTTCCCCAATAATACGATGAGCCTTCAGAAAAGAAATCACCCGGCTAGGCACGTACTCCACCGAACCTCTCCACTCAATCCTTGGCAATTCATGCATCGCTAAGGTCACGGTCTTGGCGTGATAGTTGAGAACCACATGGTATGGAGATAGCCAATCCATGCCTAAAATCACATCGAATTCAACCATGCTAAGTAATAATAGATCTTCCCGGGTCTTCCGACCCCCAATAGATATAATACAAGACCGGTACACCCGGTCTACCACAACAGTATCCCCCACCGGAGTTGACACATGAACAGCTGAAACCAAGGACTCACGGGGTGTATCCAAGAAATGTGCAAAGTATGAAGAAACATATGAATACGTAGAACTAGGATCAAATAATACTGCAGCATCCCGGTGATAGACTAAGATAATACCTGTAATCACTGCATCTGAAGCTATGGCATCTAGTCTGCCCGGAAGTGCGTAGAAACGGGCCTGCCCTCCACCTGACCGACCTCCCCCTCTGAGGCGGCCTCTGCCTGACCGACCTCCACCCCTGGCTGCTTGAGCAGGTGGTGTAGTAACTGGTGTTGAAGCTGGAGGCGGGTTCCTGTGCTGAAATGAACTACTAGTAAGGCGGGGACAATACCTCTTGATGTGACCCAGATCCCCACACTCGAAACAACCTCTACCAGCAATTGGCGATGGGGACTGAAGGGAACCCCTGGGACCTGGGTAGCTGCTAGAAGAACCATGTGCTGAGGAACCCTGAACTGATGGTGGCCGAGATGAGCTTTGGGTTGGAAGTGCACTGAATGAGGAACGGTCCGGATGAGAGCTGCGGGGACCGTGTCCTGATGAAGCACCACTATAAGTTGGACGGGCTGGCGGAGGAGGCCTGAATGGTCTGCCTCTGCTGTGCCGGGACTGACCTCTTGAGTGGTCACCACTATAATTACCAGAACCTCGAGGCCTCTTGGACTCCCTCTCAACATGCTCCTGGAAGCGCACTGACTCAATCTCCCTGGCTATGTCAACTACCTCCTCAAAAGAAGCACTGGATACCCTTTCCCTGGTCAGAAAAACTCGTAGCTGGTAAGAAAGACCAACAACAAATCTCCGAATCCTCTCCCTGTCTGTGGGAACTAGCCAGATGGCATGACGGGCTAACTCAGAGAACCTCATCTCATACTGTGTCACGGTGGGGTGTCCCTGAGGCAGCTGCTCGAACTCTCTGCGCAGCTCCTCTCTACGAGACTGAGGTATATACTTCTCCAGAAAGAGAATGGAGAACTGGTGCCATGTAAGGGGCGTTGCATCAGCGGTTCTGCGCCTCTCATAGGCCTCCCACCAAGCAAATGCAGCTCCTAAAAACTGGAATGTAGTGAATGGAACCCCGCTGGCCTCTAATATCCCTACAGTACGTAGTATCCTCTAACACTTGCCCAAGAAAGCATGGGCATCCTCGCCCTCTGTACCCCTAAAAGTCGGAGGCTGGAGTCTGTTGAACCTCTCCAACCTACGCTGCTCATCGCCAGCTGAGGCTGGGACCACATAATCCTGTGCCGGAGCAATCTGCTGCACTGGGGCTACCCTAGGTGTCTGAAATCCCTGGATGACCTGCTCAGGTGTCTGGGCAGCTGGAGTCTGGATGCCTCCCCCGGACTGAGAAGTAGTAGCAGTAGTGGACATAGCGACGGCATGTGCCAAGCTGGTGCACACTGTCAAAATCTGGGCTAGGGTCTCCTGAAGACCCGGAATCACAATGGGCACTGCTAGTGCCTGAGTCTGCCCCGCTGGAATCTCAGCTGCGGGGACCTTCTCCTGAGTAACGGAAGGGTCCACAGGTGCTGCCCCGGCTGCTGTGCGGGCAGCACCCCTCCCTCTGCCACGGCCGCGACCACGGCCTCGACCTCGGGTTAGTCCTACTAGGATCTGGTCACCACTATCATTAGCACGAGTCCTCACCATCTGTGAGAGAATGAAAACAACAGAAGTTTAGTTTCAGAGTTCAACAGAGTCGCACGACAGAATTCAAAGAATGTGAGATTTTTCCTAAAGGTTCTGCAGCCTCTCGAAGATAAGTCCAGACGTCTCTTTACCGATCCGCAAGACTCTACTAAACCTACTCATGAATGGTGAAACCTATTAACCTAGCGCTCTGATACCAACTTGTCACGACCCATTTCCGGAGTCGTGATGGCGCCTGTCGTGGAACCAGGCAAGCCACCCATTTTATCTAACTAAGTACAAATTCCCATAGAAAGCCCTTTTTTAAGAAATTCTGAAATCAATAATAATATAATAAATCCAGTATTTTGGGAAAAACCGGTTTAAAAAATTCAAAAGACAATTCCTACAGTTCCCGGATCTAGTTTCACACAATCATGAGCTGCTAATACTAAATAAAATCAAATGAAATGACTAACATAATCTGAAAATAAATACGACAGGTCGAAAGGAAAGAGAAGACGAGATCATGGTCGCAGGCTGCTACCTCGTCAACTCTGATGAAATTGATGCGCTCCCTGGCCCGAGTTGAACTCCTCTGTACCTGGATCTGCACACAAGGTGCAGGGGGTAACGTGAGTACACTAACTCAGTAGTAACGAAACCAAACTACGGGTTGAGAGGTAGTGACGGACTAAACCCCCGACAATTCAAACAACCGTATATAAATTGGACATGACAGTAATATATCAGGAATTAAATATGATGTATCAAGATATGTTTGTAACCCTGCATACTAGCATGAATGCATATGGAATCATGAATAATGTGTACTCATTAATCAAGCTCTCACAAGGTGGTCCACTCAGTACTAGAATACGGCCTTCAGGCCCAGAGAAGTCCATCCCGTATATTACATAAACACAAGTGACACAGTCACTAAGTACTGAGGAAAAAAGCTGATCCATCCCCCACGGAGAAATCCATCTCCGGAACATAACAACCACGGAGAAATCCATCTCCGGAATATCTGTGCGCTCACTGGGGGTGTATAGACTCCGGAGGGGCTCGTTTCAGCCCAATCTCTATATCAAGCCAACAAAGGCATGATTTCAGGATCGCTGCGGTGTGCAGTCCGACCTCATAACTGTCTCAAACTAGGCTCTAAGCCTCACTCAGTCAGTACCTTCCAGTCACACTTAGAATGCTCTAACATATGCAATGCAGCCCAAACCAATGATAATATAAATAACTAGCAACTTACGAGACTTAGGCATGAAACATATACTATAACATGACTGAGTACATGAAAACAATAATCACAGATAGAGACAACAATAATCGACCATTCCGGTCTAAACACATCGGCGTGAAACCTTAACATTTATACTTAGCACGATTTCTATTTCGTTCCAGGTAATTACTACATTCACAGTACAATATCAATCTGGGATAACCAGTAGACAGCGCCATGGGATAAGCCAGGCTACAAATATTCTGTAAACGCCCGCATGCCCGTCACTTGGAAAGTGGGTCACCTTAATTAACAACAAATATCAAATAGTTTGGGGTTTCGAACCCTCAGTTCCAAGTTTGGAAGCGTTACTTACCTCAAAACCGGCTAACACACTACTCCGCAATGCCCTTGCCTGTAAATTCGGCCTCCGAGTGCTTCAAATCTACCAAGTTCAGATTTTTATCATCAATATATGCTTAAGGAACAACTACCAATTGAAAATATCAAAATTCACCCAAAAATCCGAAACCGGTCAAAACCCGACCCCCGGGCCCACGTCTCGAAATCCAGAAACTTTTGTACCAAACAGTTCTTCGTCCTCTCACGAATCCGTACATATGAAGAACACTAAATTCGGAGTCCAAATGACCCCTCAAATCATCATTTTAAATATTCTAACTCCCAAGCCCTAATCACCCAAATTTACACTGACTTTTCCCTAATTTCCACACCTTTAATCACATGTAAACGAGTTTATAGTCCAAAGATCTTACCTTGGTGAAGAACTATTGAATTCCCTCTTCAAAACCCTTCAAAAACTTCAAACCCGGATGAAGTATTGAGAAAGATGGCTAAAATTTGCAAAGGCTCGTTTTTATACCTTCTGTCCAGTGATTCTCGCTCCTGCGATCACTTACTCGCACCTGCGGCTTCGCAGGTGCGATGCCCCATCCGCACCTGCGATCTCCCCTGGGAACTCAAAATTTCCGCACCTGCAATACACAGTCCGCACCTGCGACATCGCAGGTGCGACAAACTCCTCGCACCTGCGGACCTCTCCTACATAATCAGAACTTCGCACCTCCGACTTCCCTTCTGCAGGTGCGAAAACACTAGCAAACCAGCACAAGGCAGATTTCCCTAAGGCCAAAAATGCTCGATAACCACCCGATATCAATCCCAAGCCCCTCGGGACCCCAACCAAAGTTACCAACACGTCCCATAACGTCAGTCAAACTTATTCGCACTCTTAAAACACCAAAACTAACATCAAAACGCCAAATTTACATTGGATTCAAGCCTAAGAACTTTGAAACTCCTAAAATTCGCCAACTACGCCGAAACCAACCAAAACACCTCCGATTTACATGAAATTTTGCAGACATAGCCAAAATGACATTACGAACATGTTCCAACTTCCGGAATTCCATTCTGACCCCGATAGCCTATTTTTCACTGCCGACCGAAAATCGCCAAAAACTAACTTTCGCCAATTCAAGCCTAATTCTACACCGGACCTCGTAACATTATTCCGGACACACTCCTAAGTCCCAAATCACCTAACGAAGCTATTCGAGTTATAAAATTCTTATTCCGGAGTCGTTTACCCATAAGTCAACTCTTAGTTGACTTTTTTCTCATTTAAGGTTATTCTTAAGGACTAAGTGCTTGAATTCTCATTTAACCATCCGGATTTCAAGCCTATCAACTCTAACACCTCAATAATGGAATAACCAACCTATGACAAGTTAAATACAGTAATTTTAATGCAGGTTCTATGTAACGACAGATCGGGTCGTTACACTAGTAGTGGTCGACCATTGACTGACGCACATTAAATGCCTGGGGAACTGTACTGACGGGATGTTTCGGTCACCTCTGTCGCTTACGTCATGGTGCAGACGTCATGACAAATTGGGGTAAAGTTCGGAGACTCAATTCTTTTCTTGTCAATACACTCCAAAAAACAAGGGGATTATCTGTACACAGTTAAAATTGGACTCACCCAATTTTGTTTGATTAACCGAGACCAGGATGGTGGACCGAGAATCAACCTCGTGTTATATCAGGCCAAGACATGAAGGTACGGTACTGAGCTCGGGATTCGAAGTACCAATCGAGATCGAAACAAATAATGATCGAGACAAAACAAGATGAACATCGAACAAGACCGAAGATAACATACTAACAGAAAGCCGAGATATCCGTGACTGGTCGAGGATCGTGGCGAAAATCTCGGAACGGATCAAAATCAAGAAAGGTTAAATAGCCAATCATGGGATTTTTTTTCTGTATTTTAGAATTGTACCATAAGTAGAATTCCTCTACTATATAAAGGGGGCTCTAATCATTTATAATCATCTAATTCTCGCATATCAAAGCAATACAACACTTTTCTCTCTAAAACTCTCTTGTTCTTTAGTTCAGTTCATATTTCTTAACTATATTTTCAGTCGGTTCGTGGGCGATCTAGCTCGATGGCCAAATTACATTTCTAATTTTACCGTCAATTTCTAGCATTAAATATCATATTTGTCAATTTGTGCTAGGTGAAATCACATATTCTTAAAACTAGTTATAAGTTTAATTATTATCCGATTTTAAAAATAAACAAGTCATATATTAAATATGGTATGGGAGCAAACATAAGCCTTAGAGTCAAGTCTCAACACCACTCATTATCAAAAAGCATGTCCGCTAATTAATAGTTCCTCTAGTTACTTGCTTCTTTGTCATCTTTTTCTACATACTCAATTCTTTTGTTTAATAAAACAAGACAGAAGTCAGCCCGATACACCTAATATCTAGTGTTCATAAGGATCCAGAAAAAGGTCGTTTCCTAAGGGGTTGAATAACGATTTAAGTTATACGCACTAATAAAATAAAAATTCTCTATTTTAACTAATAATAATAAGTTAGTTATTATTTTTATCAGGTTACTTATTAATGCTTATTTTAAAGATTTACTTGTAATAAGTGATTTAATTAAGAAAATATTTTTACACCATCACTGTTATAACTATGCTCTTAATATAAATTAAACTAGGAAATGTTGTTAATCAGAAGATCTTATTATCCTTGGTTTTTAAGCCAGTGGTAATCAAACGAATCTGTTAAGTGAATGGTGTTACCTTAACGAAGCTGACACTGATCGAGGTACTTTGTTTGTTGCCAAATTGCTTGATTTGCTTTTAATTTGTTCTCTTTTTCACTTTGTTCGTTATTTTGTATTCAGTTTTAAGATTTACCATCTTGCTCATTTTCATTTTATTTTTGACTTCTCCTTTAATGAGTATATATATTTAGGTTTGAGTGACGGTGGCAAAATTATTAAAAGAAAACAGTTAATCACTCATATTATACACTAAAAAATGGGTTGTATAATGAACTATTTAAAAATGGATCAAATATGAATAATAATCATATTATCCATTTGGAAAATGGATAATCAATGGATAATCTATGAGTTTAACTTTTATATTTGTAAAATCTCAAATTGGGGATTTCTCAAGTTTGAGAGACGAATTTTTTTCCAAAAGTGATCATATTCAAGAAGCCATGAATAATATGATCCATATTATCTGCCGGTTAACCTATTTTTTTATCCGTATTAATATAAGTCTGATCGAATAATTTATCCTTTTTCATTACCCGTTTTGGCCTCTTCTATATCGTCCACCCCGCCCGTTTGCTACCCCTAGGTTTAAGGTAGAGATATTCAACAACACAATACAATCTCAAACCAAGTTAGTTGGAGTTGATCATATATATGAATACTTAATATCCATTTCTCTCTAATTGACTTGTTTTATTTCAATATCAATTCAATAATTTGGGGTTTAACCAATTTAGGAAGATATCTAATTAGAAACTGAGACCTGTATTACTGTATAAAGTTGAGGATTTTTTTCATCGATATTTCTTATTTAATTTGAGTTTTTAATTATTTGATCAAGTTTCTAGAAAGGAAATTATTGTTTTTCGGTTCATGTGCTTAACCTTTTCCATAAATAATAGAGTCGGACACTGCCTTTTCTGTTGTCTTCTTATCAAGGTCGTTTTTCCACTTGTTTTTATCCAGAGAATCAGTAAACAAGAGTTTAAAAGAATGTCAATCCATCAAAATTTAATTAGATGTTTGAAATTGATGGGAATAATTTGGGAGAAATTCAAAAATAGTCAAATTTATAAGTGGTCATCCAAAAATAGCCACACTTTTAAAAGTAATTAAAATTTAGCTATTTTTCATGTAAAAATAAATTTGAACGAAAATACTGTTTAAAATCCGAAAAATACTTCAGTATATTGTACTGGAGTTCCAGCATAAGTATAACGGAACTCTAACATAATATGGTGAAGTTCTAGCATAAGTATATTAGAACTCCAACATAATATATTGGAGTTCCAGCAAAGTATACCGGTACAGTATAATATGCTGGAAGCTCATACACAGGTGCACGAATCTCCAGTATATTATGCTGGAACTTTCCGTGTGTTGGAGTTCCAGCATAATATGCAGGAAGTTCATACACAGGTGCACAGAACTCCAATATATTATGTTGGACCGGTCTCTATTTCAGCAAAATAGTGGCTATTTTCAATGACTTGGCAAATGCTGGTGTTTTTTAATGACCAGTCTGAAAACTGGCTAGCCGCACTACTAGAAATCCGCTAAAAACCGAACAAAGTTGGTCGGTTATGGCCAATTGCTGACCAAAACACAACTATTTACGTGTGGACGGTATTTTGACGGTCGAAAAGGAATACCGACCTACGTTGGTCGGTCAATTAAATTCAAAAAAAAAAATATTGCAAAAAAAAAGACCAAAGATGATCGGTATTTTAATTATATAATCAAAAGATTCACCATCTGGGAATCGAATGACGTGTACTGTGGCAGGATATTATTCTACCACTAGACCATCAGTGCTTTTGTTTAATATTATCTTTTATTTGATTTATACTCTTTAATTATATTTTCGCACGAAAATAACCGATCAAAGTTGGTCAATTTTATTAAAATATAAAATTACTGATCAAATTTGGTCGGTTTTTTAAAATGACCGATCGATTGGTTGGTTTTTTAATATTAATTTTTATTTATTTTAATTGAAAACCAACCAAAGTTGATCGATTTCTTGAAAAATAAATTTTAAGGGACTCAAAAATAGTTTTCTGTATTTTTGCGCCAAAAAAAAAAAAACAGACCAAAGTTGATCGATTTCGTAAAAAAAAATTAAAAACTAAATTATTTTAAAAAACCGACTATTTTTGATTGGTTTTTTGGCCAATTTGTTGACCGATCAAAGTTAATCGACTTTTTTTAATTAATTTTTACCGAATTTCTAATAGTGTCGGTGCTATTTTTTGTTTGTTTTAACATGTAACTAATTGCTCTTAATTACTTGTACTGGACAAGTGCACGTGCCAACACAGAGTACCATGTCATTTCATTATGACCCACATTTTGTCAAACTTTCGTTGTGTTATGTTTATATGAGAAGTGATTATTTTATAAACGTACTTAATTTGTTTGGAATTGAAATGTAATTATATGTTTGATTGAACATAAAATTAAAGTAAAAGTAAGAAAGACTTAAGTTTTTGTTGTCGAACAAGCTCAAGCGTACATTAAAGTTCACATACACATTTGGTTGACAAGCGCAGAGGATGTTTGTATAATGATTTTTACAATTTTTAGGTCATTTTATAGCCAATTATAAGTAGCTTAATTTCCACAATAGACAGAGATTTGTAATAACTTGTACAAGATGGTAGGTGACATGTTGCATCCAGTAAAAGTACACATAAAAAAACTACCATCTAACAGATTAAATTTAAAATAATCGTAGATATATAATACTCCTATATTTATAAATTATAATCAAGTATAATATATATATATATATATATATATATATATNTTATATATATATATATATATATATATATATATATATATATATATATATATATATAAACAGTGTATAATTTATTTATATGACTAACAAAAGTAAATAATAAATTCAACTGACTATTTATATAAAAATCACAAAAGAACATTATAGTATAAAATTTATAATATAGTGTGAGGGATTATAATTCAAATCCTTGGTTATGAACACATAAGAAGAATTAAATTGTGATCATTTGCTGATAAAAGCCTTAATATGTGCAATCAGCTCTGCAGTTCTTGTTTGTGCAACCTGAGACTTGTTCAATACTTGAAATCCATGGCCTACACCTTTAAACATCAAGTATTCTACCTTCCTATAATTGCCAGCATCTCTATTTAAAGTAGCACAAAACTCCAAATTTCTGTCTTTCAAAATATCCAACTCTGATATACATACCAATATACCAGGAATATCCCTTAAATCCACCAAATTTTGACAGTCTTTGGCTGCCGGATTACACCACGGGTGGTCCCGGTTAGCCCATGCCGGCAACGCGAGCCGCCAGTATGTGTCGGCACTTGTTAATGTGAGCGCCGACCGTGGCGGCTGCGCCGTGTATTTTTCGGAATAAGTCCTTGACTCACCTCCAAAAAAGGGTTGAATTAAAATTGTACCTTTTATGGCCAATGGCTTTAAATCATGACTTTTGGAACAAACCCTTTTTGCTACATTGTGGGCTATGTTCCCACCAGCACTATCACCTCCAAAGAAAATGCTAGAAAAATTAATCTTACTTAACCACCAATAATCTTCATTAGCTCCACTAATGACTTTTTCTCTTAGCCACATAATCGTCTTAACGCCGTCATCATAAGCTGCCGGAAGACGATTTTCGGGTGCTAATCGATAATTAACGGACATAATCACACAATTAGCATTTGCTGCCAGTTTTGCTAAGAATTCATGGTAACAAATCCAAGAAACTGAGCCAACACAAAATCCACCTCCATGGAAATAAATTAACAAAGGGAATTTTTCTTGACATAATTTTGGGACATATGAACGTGCCCAAATATTTGTGAAACTATCAATTATAATATCAGTAGAGATAACACCAAGTTCAAGAGGTAATGTTGTTGTGACATTCGGGACTATTGGAAGTCTTTCAACATGGCCATCTTTGTAAACTTTAATTAGCCCTTCAATTTCTTCTACTAAAACTCTATGTTGAGAGTTTTCTTTGCTGATTTTTTGAAGGCTAAAATTTGGATCAAATGTTATGACTCTCATTCTTCTATATATATACTAAAATCAAGAATGAAGAACAAAGAGAAGAGTAAGAGTGCTTTGAGATTGATATTATTTTGGTTTACACAATAGAAGTTGGTGACAACTTTATATAGGAAGTGAAAAAGCTAAGATTAGACTAGTTTGCATTGAAGGGAAGATGGATTGTCCACTTTTGACATGCCAAGTGAGGCATTGAGAAATTGCCACGTGTCTTGACGTGGAGTCTAGAATGGTGGGCTTAGTGGTATTAGCTTCCATTATTTAAGCAACACAACCCTATGTGACCCCCTCAGTTCCCCTAATGACAGTTTGGTCCCTTTCACAAGTGGGAAATGAATCATTTTACCCATGCACTTTTTTGGTTGTCTCTTGAGTCGACTAGTATTGATTGGTCGATATGGTTTAGAACAATGAATCAAGTCTACATTACTTGTGTAAACTCTAGACTAAGGGTGTGTCTGGTATAATCGAAGAAAATATTTTTTGGGAAAATAAATAGTAATTTTATTTATTTTTTGGTGTTTGGTACGTAAATTGAGAAAAATAACTTCTTAAGAGTATTCATAAATAATTCAGATACAATAAATATGAAGCCATAAACTTTCGAATCAATAACTGTTCGAATTCACAAATTTCATAAACTTCTGAACCGCTATACTTTTGAAACCGCAAAATTTCGAACTCATAAACTTTATAATTTCTAAACTCGTAAACTTCCAAACACATAAATCTCCAAACTCATAACTTTGAAACTTGTAAAATCTCGAACCTGTAAACCGAAACATGAAAAACTAAAACTAAAAATATATAAAACAAAATATTTTTTTTCTGGAGGGGGGTAGGGGAGGGGGGAGGGTTAGGGTGGGTGGTGACGGAAAAACTGAAATTTGAAAAGAAAAAACTTTTTAGAGAGAGGGGGTGGGGTGAGTAGGCATGGAGTGAGGTTAGGTGGGTGAGTGTAAGGTGGGGAAGGTTGAGAAGGAGTTTTGGAAAATGTTTTCCCTACTCTTGTTAAGGAAAATATTTTTCTCTAATTGAAGAAAAATAAATTCATAAGGAAAATATTTTTTAAAATATTTAAACCAATAAAATATAAAAAAAGAAATTAGAAAACATTTTCCAAAAAATATTTTCGTTCGTATCAAACACACCCTAAGTCTTACTTTGGAAGATCCATTAAAGATACAGCACAACGTAAACTTCCTAATTGTGTAAAGTTTACAAAGGGATTCATAAATGATTTTGCTCACTTATTGCCTTTTAAGTTATGAGTTGAATATTTATACCTTTTTTTTTTCCATATGTACTTACACCATGTTAAGATAATAAAAAAGTTAGTTAACCGATAGCAATAAAAAGATTATGCATTGTATAAAGCATTCCTCGTTCAAGTCAGGGTTCGGCAAAGAGTTCGAACCCGTAACTTTCGGGGTGCGATGTAAATAGTCTATTCTAATGCAAGTATCAGTGACTGCTTTCAGAGTTCGAACTCGTGACCTATAGGTTATACTTAACCGATATTAATAAATTTTTAATTAACACGTGCAAGCTTTTATTAAAATGTGATTGTGCTAAATAATTTATCAGTATAATTACTAGTTTATGCTGCGTTTACGCGTTGAATAAATTGTAGAAAAAGTTCGATAAAAAGTTGAAATAAGACAAAAAGAATAGCCGTGAGAGAGTCAAAACAACGAGACCTAACTTCTGGCTGCATCCCATTAACATCTTTTCAAAGAAACTACAGTATCTTTGATTTTTGACCCATTTTCTTTTCTGGCCATCCAAAAATATGAAGATTATTCGATTTTTCATCCGCTACAAAGTGCCTACATGTGGACTTGAAATGGGCAAGTCATTCCTTTACTTTGGAGGAGCTAAACTTCTATATTTTTATATATTATGTACTGATAGTGTAATTTTTTTTATTATAGTATCTGATTTAGTTAATAAATCATTACAAGTAATCGCGTCCAATAAATAAAATTAATAACCTAAAAATAAAGAAATCTGCAACATTATGAAAATATACTAAAGCATTAAAATTATCTACACTATGGTCAGACTTCTATATAATAACTATCTTCTATAATAGCAACTTTACTATAACAATTAAGTTTTCTTTGGAACCAATTTTTATATTATGTTGTAATATATGTTCTCAATAACATTATTTTGTTATAACAATAAAAAAATATCGAAACAAACGAGGGTAATATGGAGAAACTTGATTATATTATTATACGTAAAAGTTAATTAAATGCAATTACAAACCCTTTCATAGAGTTAGTGGGATTTCCATGTTTTGAGGACATCCATGGAACATGCTTGTCAATTTCACGTCTTTCTTCCAGAGACTAAATCAGTGAGGAACTTTAGGGTTTCTGGCTCATAGGTCAAATATTTTAGCTTAGAAGATAATGGACTCTGAAGACTTTAGACTTGGGATATGCATCAATTCATCCTTCTTAGTTCTGGGTTGAGTAAATTCTTCTTTATTATCCTACTATAGTATGTTCACCGTATATATGTCCCCATGATTTGCTACCAAAGAAATTAAAATGCGTTAAAATCTTCCTCGTGATATTTATATCAGAGGCATCCAGATCAATTGACACACACTTCAATTAATTTTACGAAATAGTTGCTATTTTTCACTAACACATATTTTTTTAGAAGTCTTTCTTCTTTTTTTTTGGGAGGGGCGAGGGGGTAAAAAGTTCACTAATACTTCCTCCGTCCAAAATAATTAATGATTAGGTTTTGGCACATGAATTAAGGAATTCGCTTTTCAGAGTTGTATAGGATAAAATATGCTATAACACGTGACCGTCCGAGAAAGGGACCCGTGGGGGATGGCTAAAGACCAAAGGCAACTGTTTCGTTTGTCACCAGGAGGAATAATGCTCATAAAGATGTGATGAATGTTCTTCTCTCGGTAACATTTAATAGAGAATATTCATAGCATTTAGAGCAGTTACCCATTACAAGGAATTTGGTATTTATGTCACTATTATATCTTCATTAATACCCCTCATAATTGACATTAAAGAAGGGCACGACACTAAGACTTTCTTCATAGCTATAAATAGTGAGCTCAGTCGTCATTGTAAAAGACACAATTTTTTTGACAAACTAATACTATATTCTATACAAAACTCAATTCAATCTTATCTTCTTATTGCTTGATTTTTTTGTGGTTGTGCCTGGAAATCCTGTTCCCGAAATTATTGTTTTTGTTGTTTCGTCTATATCCAAAGGCTAAGTATTGCGTAATTCTTCGACTATTTATTTATTTCAAGATCAAATTAATTCACTTATCTAGAAATCACGTATAAATTCAACTGTACCATTTTGCCGGTAATTAGTTTGGCGCCCACCGTGAGGCCTAGATAGCCGTGTAATTAAATTGATCCTTTGCTTTTTTACTAATGTGTTTTGATTATTTTTGTCTTAGAAAAAATTAAAAGAAATGGCAGATAACACTGTTAATGACATGCACAACCCCGAGATTCGAGGGGATCAACCTCATTCCGAGGACTCAATCAACGACACACATAATGAGGGGAATGACCACTCCCGATAACGCTGATGAGGAGCATGTCGTCGACCCGGTAAGGGTCTTGCAAGATCAACATGCGATCATTCTAGGCCACCTCACGCGACAGGATAAAGTTATGACGGAGTTGAAACAAGCGCTGTCAGGAGCTTCAAATAATGCAAAAAAACGAGATCTGCTTCCTCCCGAGGTTCCCAAGAATCAAATGACGCGGAGAATCTACAACAACATTCCCAGAGGTGAAATTGGCTCCGAAAGGGCAGGGGGAATGGATCCGTTCTCAACAATGAGAATGATTCTTTCATCAATGAACTTCTACGGTTCATGAGGGAAGTGAACGCCTACATGGACCATATCACGGGGGCGCCACTAGTGCTGAAAGGCCCAGACTCGAAGAAGTATACTCAATTTCCGTACAAGCCAAGTGCGGCACCAGAGTTAATCCCGAAGTGGTTCAAAATGCCTGAAGCGCCAAAGTATGATGAAACTTCAGATCCCCAGGAGCATATTACCACATATATAACAGCGATAAAGGGAAATTATTTAGATCCTCACGAAATTGAATCTGTGTTGCTGAAGAAATTTGGAGAAACACTCATGAGGGGGGCCTTGACATGGTATTCGTCGTTAGCCGAGCATTATATAGATTCCTTTGAAATGATTGCGGATTCTTTCATCAAGGTTAAGGCGGGGGCAAGAAAAGAAAAGGCCCAAAAGACCAACATATTCAAGATAGCACAAGGAGAGTCCGAGCAGCTACGAGAGTTCGTTACCGAATCCAGAAGGACAGAATGTTGCTCCCGGATGTCCCAGATGAATGGACGGCTGAGGCGTTCACCAAGGGATTGAACTCGAGGAGTTCAAACTCTTCCCGGAAATTGAAGGAAAGCCTACTCGAATTTCAAGTAACGACCTGGGCGGATGTTCACAACCGGTACGAATCAAAAATAAGGATTGAAGATGATCAGGTTGGTTTTCCATTATCGACCAAAGAACGAGAAAAGAACAGGGAAAAATAAAATGATGATTATGACGCAGACAAGCGAACTTAGAGGGACCGGTTGCCTTACGAACGAACCGAAGGCCGCAACAGATGTTTCCGGACAGCGGACATGTTCATGATTGACAGGAGGACTGATCGCGGTCGGAACAATCGATCATGCAAAATAAAGAAGTGTCAAGATTGCGGGATCCTTCTTACCCGAAATTATCAGAATATAACTTCAACGTCAATATAATGGAGTTTGTATCAGCCATGAGAAACATCAAAGAAGCAAGATTCCCTAAACCGATGAGATATGATTCCAGCCAAAAGGATCCCAACTTGTGGTGCGAATATCACGGGAAGAATGGCCACCGAACAGGATGCTGTCGACATCTATGGGAAGAAGTGGCAACATTACTGAAGAATGGTTACCTTAGTGAATTCTTGAGCGACCGAGCTAAGAAAAATTATTGTCATAACCGAGACAACACGGAACCCTTGAAACAAGAGAAGATCCCCCGCATCAAACAATCAACATGATCTTCATAGGGAACGAAATTAATGGGGTCACCTTTTCAGCAGCAAAGAAGACGAAAGTATCAATAACGCATAGCAAAAGGCTTCGGGAAGACGATATCACTTTACAGAGGAGGACGCAGATGGATTGTTGTTACCACACAATGACACACTGGTAATTTCTTTAAATGTGATATATTTTAAAATTAAACATTTTCTAGTGGATCCAGGGATATCAGTTAATATCATGCAATGGAGAGTACTGGAGCAAGATAAACTCACCAGAAGAATTATTCAGGCCACAAAGCTCCTCGTCGAATTCAACCTTGCAAATGTGACCAATCGGGGAGAAATTTTATTACTCATAAACGCTGAAGGAGTAATGAAAACAACTCTTTTCGAAGTGGTAGATGGTGATATGGGATATAACATCATTCGGGGAAGGCCATGGTTGCATGAGATGAAAGATGTACCATGAACATACCATCAATTGACGCCCGAGAGAGTTAAACAAATAAGGGATGACCAACCGGCGGTAGGGAGATGAATGTAATTTCGGTCTCCAGTAGCAAAAGAAAGGAACACATGGCATATCAATTATATGTATTGTCACCTACTCCTGAACTAGATGAAGTTAGCCAGGCGTCGAAAAATTATCAGGTTCCAAGATATTTCCAAGTTCCAGAAGAGACAGACGCAACGAAGTCCACAGCGGAAGAGCTGGAGCAAGTGGCATTGTTCGAGGAATTCCTAGAAAGGAAATTCCACTTGGGGACAGGATTGCATCCAGAACTCAGGTCCGGCTTTATTAAATTCCTTAAATCTAATGCTGATTGTTTTTCATGGTTGCATGAGGAGCTAACAGGCATCCTGATAGAGGTAGTTGTACACAAGTTAAGCCTGGATCCTAACATATCTCCGGTAAGATAAAGGAAGCACCTGATCGCCGAAGCCAGGAAAAAAATCGTCAAAAGAGGTAACCCACTTGCTTAATATCGGTTTGATCCGAGAGGTAACATATCATACTGGCTAGATAATGTAGTAGTAGTTCCCAAGGAAAGAAAATGCAGAAGCAGATGCATTGGCAAACCTAGGATCATCAACAGATATAAAAGGGTCGGAGTCCAGGACGGTAGTACAACTTAAGAACTCGATCTTGGATATAGATAGTTACTACGAGGTAAATTCAACTTATTTGGTCTGGGACTGGAGGAATGAAATTATCGATTATCTCCAACATGGGAAGCTACCTCAAGATCCCAAAATGTCCCAGGCGCTACACGCTAAAGCAGCGCGATATAGCTTCAAGGGACGCCAATTATATAGAAAATATTTTCAAGGCCCATTGGCCCGATGCTTAGGAGCGTCTGAAGCTAATTATGTCATGAGATAGGTTCACGAGGGGATATGCGGAAACCACTCGGGCACAAATTTCTTAGTGCTGAAGTTGGTAAGAGAAGGATATTACTGGACCTGCATGGAACAAGATGCCAAGGACTTTGTATGAAAATGTGATAAGTGTCAACGCTACGTGCCACTGGTGCATCAACCGGAAGAACTCTTACATTCGGTCCTATCTCCATGGTTGTTCATGAAATGGGGGATGGACATCGTCGGACTACTACCACCGGCTCCCAGAAAGGTAAGATTTCTTTCAATTTTGACTTTCTATTTTTCTAAGTGGGTGGAAACAGGTACTGTAGAAAACCGGAGAATGCGAAGTGGTGGATTTTTTGTGGGAAAATATAATTTGCAGGTTCGGAATACCAAAAGAGATAGCATGCGACAATGGGCCATAGTTTATCGACCCAAAAATTACAAAGTTCCTCTAAGATTTAAAAATAAAGAGGATCACATCTTCACCCTATCATCCGAGCAAAAACGGTCAAGCGGATTCGACGAACAAAGTGATTACTCAAAACCTCAAGAAAAGGTTGGAAACGACTAAAGGTAACTGGCTTGAGGAATTACCTGGAGTTCTATGGGCGTACCAAACTACGGCCAACCTGAGCACAGGGGAAAACCCTTTTTCCCTCGTGTATGGTGCAGAAGCTTTAATCCCGGGGGGAAGTAGGGGAATCAACCTTGAGATACTTCCATGCAGATGAAGAATCGAACAACGAAGAAATGGTAGTCAACTTGGAACTACTCGATGAACACATGGAATTGACACAAGTAAGAATGGTAGCTCAAAAGCAGAGAATGGAGCGGTATTATGATCGAAGAGCCAAACCTGTTATTTCAAAGTAGGAGACTTGGTCCTAAGGAAAGTAACTCACAACACCAGGGAGCTCAACGCAGGGAATCTAGGTCCAACGTGGGAAGGCCCCTACCGGTTTCAAGTATCACCTGAAAAGGTTCATACGAGTTGGAAAATCAATATGGAGAAAAGTTGCCTAGCAATTGGAACGTGGCACACCTCAAAAGATATTATTGCTGATGAACATTATCCGATCAGAAAGTATGTGCTGCACTCTTTTTCCCTTTGTTTAGTTTTTGTACCATTGGGTTTTCTGGCAAGGTTTTTAACGAGGCAGCAACAAAAAGCATACTACGAAGACAACATCAATAAGACCTTTAATAGCAAGGCACACAAGCAAATATCCACTCGGGGATGGTTAGATAATCTTTTGCTCTATAGCAAATTTCCACCGGGAAGTTAAGTTTGCTATTGAGCAAAGTTTACCCGATCATTCACGAGCACAAACCACTAGAGGGTTGTTTGATAGTCCTTCTCTAGGTAGCATAAGTTCCTAAGAGTAAGTAAAGTGTGTTACCAAGTTAAGGATTATCTAGCAATACATTAGTGAAATCTTCGAAGATACAAGACTTCCAGTGTTCCAAGTCGCACTCTTCGCATTCTAACACTAGAGGAGGGAGGGATGGGGTGGGGAATGATATGAGAATACGACAACAATGACTGTCACGTAGACCGAGAAAGGAAAAACAAGAAATATAATTACATCACTGGGACCGAGGATTGCGCGACCAGCCCCGTAGAAACAAGTTGTACAAGTTAGCCACAAGTAATTGTAATTTCTTTTCAGCATAGCAAATGCTTATGTATTTTTTGAAAATAGAAGGAATAAAATGAAATTCTTTTGTTTTTATCTTGTTTCTTGTCTGAACGATGAATTAACTTTTTCATTTGAAAGTTAAACAAGTACATCAAATTCTAGTGTCGTAATGAACATGAGACGTCCTCTCCAAAAGCACCATAAACATAAGAGGACCCTCTATTATAAAAAAACCTCACGTTAAAGGGTTGGTTCAGGAAGAATTTATGCCCAGAATCAAAAATGCCATCAAGGAAAAATACACCCGAAGTCGTATACGAAAGGACGCAAAAGGTAAATTTGCAGAAATACTTATCAAAGCCCTCACGGAAAAGGGTTGATTCCCAGAGCCAAAAATGCTTCCAAGGAGAATACACCAAAAAGTTTCACATACTAAGACGCAAAAAAGTTTGGGCAAAATTCTTAAAGAAAATGCGAAAATTAAAGACTTGTATGAACATTCTAACGAAAAGAAGACTCGAACAATACTTGAGCAAAATATGTTTTTATATACAAAAATATGTCAAAATGGCACAGATAAAACCTTTAGGCACCGAAATGCTCCCGGGTCATCCAAAACCCGATCCGAACATACGCCCAAGTCTAAAATTACGAGACTTGCATGTAAAATTACGAGATCGAGAATAGTTCCGTAATGTCATTTAAGACTTGCATGTAAAATTTGGTGTCATTCCGAGTTGATTTGATAGGAATCAGACGAATGGAAGCCTTTTTGGACGTGTTTGAATTTCATGAGTCAATTCGTGCGTTTTGGCATCCGATTCGTAGTTTTGAAGTTCTTTTTGTGTTTTGAGTGCTCGAGAAAGTTTGTATAAGGTCACTAGACTTGTGTGGGTAGTTAGTGTGGAGCCCCGAGGGCTCAGGTGAGTTTCAGGCGTGTGGAAGGTATGAAAAACACACTAGATTTCTGGTGTTTCTTGGCACCAGCTGCAGGTCTCGCAAATTCCAGAAATAGTTCGCAAATGCGAACCTCCCATTTGTGAGAAGGGCTTCGCAATTGTGAAAGATCCCGACATAAGAAGTGTTCGCATTTGCGATACAAATGTCGCATTTGCGATACCAGCAGAGTTCGCATTTGCGACCCCAGCAGCTGAAGGCCAAGCTTCGCATTTGTGAGGTATTTGTCACATTTGCGAACCTCGGATTTGCAAAGCTGGAGTCGCAAATGCGACATCAGAGGCCTGTGCCCAGCTCATTTATTGCGGGACTTAGGCTATTTATTTCATTTCACTTCATCTCTTGGGCGATTTTTGGAGCTTTTGGAAGGGGGATTTCACCTAGCACTTTGAGGTAAGTAATTTCTATACAACATGAGTTAAATACATATATTATGGGTAGATTAACATGTAAAAATTAGTGAAAAATCAATGGTTTAGATGAAAACTTAGGTTTTTGATAAAAATGAGATTTGACCACGAAATTGGTTATGGATCTTAGTAAAAATCATATATTCTTGTTCCTAAGGTTATGGGTAACAACTTTCTTCAAAAGTTTCCGAAATCCGGGCATGTGGGCCCGGGGGTGAATTTTAGGAACCTTGAAGTTTGGGTTGGGTAATCACTTTAATAGTGGAGATATGAACTTTTGAGCATAAATTGATTAACTTATATAATGTTTGGCTAGTTTTGAGTCGTTTGGCATCAAATTTGGAGGTTTGAGCGCATTCTTGAATTGGGAAGTAGGCTTTGAGACGAGGTAAGTCTCTTTTCTAACTTTATAAGAGTTAATTTACCCCATAGGTAAACTTAATTAATATGTGTTATTGTTTGTGGGGTGCTACGTACGCACGAGGTGACGAGAGTCCGTTCGTAGCTACTATTCCTATTTATGTCCGGGTAGTTTTAGGCTTACATTATGCCTTGTTGATATAGTTATTGCTTTGTGTTTATTGTTTTCCTTGAGGAGGAGAGGGATTGAGTTTTCTTATTGAATGTTCCAAAAGGAGTTGAAATTGAGGAAAACATCGGGATCTTAAAAGTTTTCATTTGAACTTCGTATTTTGAAAAGAATGGGAGAGTACTATAATAACTGAGGAAATTTTTCTGTAACCGCGTCGCAAGTATGATCCGTGAGTGGGGTAATTCCTTAAGTTTATATTTGACCGCGTCGCATGAATGATTCGTGAACGGGGAAATAGATGCATATATGGTTCGCGCCGTTCGACCCTCGGCAGTGCACAATTTACATTTATGTTGGATCGGGTCGAACGTCCTCGGTGGTATTTGTGTGTGATAATAATTGGAAGTTCTTCCCATAATTCATATAAATTCATTGTTTGTGTAACCATATGTCTTGAAGGAAGGAAGTGATTTAAGCTCTTAAATATGGTGAAGACTTGTTCAGTTTTTTCTTGCTCTAAGTCTTATTGTTGTATATCATGCTTAATTAAAATTTTATATCATCATGTTATTGGACCTAGTAAGTGTCGAAGTCGACCCCTCGTTACTACTTCTTCGAGGTTAGACTAGATACTTACTGGGTACATATTATTTATGTACTCATGCTACTCTTCAGTACTTAAATGTACATGACCTGAGGCAAGTACATCTAGTTACCAGTTTGTTGCGCAGATTTGATTCCCATCTCGAGACTTCCTGATGAACTGCCTTCCGAGCCATTCTGCAGCAGCTGAAGTCTCTCTTATGCTTTATTTTTCTGTCTATTTCCTTTTAGACAGTAGGCTAGTACTCTTTTGTATATTCTACTAGATTTCCCACATGCTTATGACACCAGGTCTTGGCACACACACTAGTAGACGTGTGATTTTGGTATTATTTACATGGTTACGGTTTGTACTTGTTGCCTCCGTTTAAATTTTGTGACATTGGTAAACTTCTAAATCATTTCAACAAAATGTAGAATTTTTACCCACTTAAGTAATTTACCCAAACGGGAAATCACTAGTTTGTTCGGTGTTGGCTTGCCTAACAACGGTGTTGGGTGCCATCACGGCCTATAATGGAATTGGGTCGTGACAACATGGTATTGAAGCTCTAGGTTCACGTGGGTATCACAATTTATGGGCATGTCTAATAGAGTTTTGTGGGTCGGTGGAGAGACGTCTGTACTTATCTTCGAGGGGCTATAGGATGTTAGGAAACTACTCATTATTCATTTCCTATCGTGCAGTTGATGGTATACTAAATTCCTTTCTCTCATTCTCTCACAGATGGTGAGGACGCGTACGACGGATGTTCCAGACCCGGGAGGAGCTGCTCCCCTTGTTGCTAGAGGCCGAGGCAGAGGTCATGGGAGGGCACCGACCCGAGGTAGGGGACGCGGGCATCCCAGAGCTTCCAGTAGTACCACCAGCGGATCCAGTGGAGGATCCCCCCATTGAAGAGCAGGACGAGGTACCTGCCATAGAGACAGCCCCGGTAGATTTCATGTTAGCACCGAGCTTTCAGGAGGTCATGGGTTGTATGTTACGGTTCATGGACACCATGACTCAGGCTGATTTATTTCCAGCAAACTCATCCACATCTGAGGCAGGAGGGGGAGCACAAACCCCTACTGCTCAGGCTCCTAGGCATGCAATAGGAGTATATCAGACTCCAGGTACACTACCTGTGGGTAGAGCCCAACCAGTTACCGCAGCTGCACCTGAGCCTAGACCCGCTGCAGACGGCGATCCGCAGAAGATACTGGACTAATGGACTAGACTACACCATCCTATCTTCGAGGGCGGACGACATGAGGATCTCCAGGATTTCATTGACCGGTGCAGGAACAGACTGTACAACATGAGGATATTGGAGTCCCATGGGGTGGATTTCACTACTTTCCAGGTGGAGGGCAGGGCCTGTAGATGGTGGCAGTCTTATCTTTTTGGCGGACCGACGGGTTCTCCTCTCATGACTTGGGACCAGTTGACACAACGTTTCTTGGATAGGTATATTCCACCCTCTCAAAGGGAGGAGTTGCGAGGTTAGTTCGAGCAGCTCGAGCAGGGTCAGATGTCAATGACTGATTATGAGGCGAGATTCTCTGAGTTGTCTCGCCATGCACTTATGATACTTCCTACCGATGCAGAGAGAGTGTAGAGATTTGTTGCAGGGTTGCACCCCACTATTCAGGCTAGTATGGCCCGTAAGGTTGAGATGGGCACTGGTTATCAACTAGTAGTGGAGATTTCTCGGAGGACTGAGGGCTACCACCAGAGGGGTAGAGATAAGATGCAGCAGGATAAGAGGACACGTTTCTATGGAGTTTAGAGGAGCCCCGGCTAGGGGAAGAGGTCAATTTAGGAGGGGTCAGCCTAGAAGGCCCACATATCCAACACCACCACCTCCTCGGGGTGCTCTAGCGCGACCCTATTTTAGTGTTATTCCAGAGAGTTCGTATCGCCTACCAGCTCATTAGGGTTCTTCCAGTACCTACTTCAGCGCCATGCCGGAGAGTTCATACTGCCCACCAGCCATCCAGGGCTCTCCTAGTAGGTATTCAGTCCATCAGGTTCATACTCCGGGCAGCAGTCTATGGTACCGAGAGGTTGTTATTAGTGTGGAGATCCGGGTCACATGAAGAGATCCTGTCCAAGACTTCGGGGCAAGGCGGTGCAGCAGGTTCAGCAGCCCATGATTTCAGCTCCAGCAGCCGCACGCTGCACAGAGGTGGAGGGCAGGTGGGTAGGAGACGTCCCAGAGGTGGAGGTCAGGCAGGCGGGGGCCAGCCAGGTGGTACTCCGGCCAGATTTTATGCTTTTCCGGCCAGACCAGATGAAGTGGCCTTAGATGCCGTGATCACAAGTATTATTTCTATCTGCGGTAGGGATGCTTCAGTATTATTTGATCCATGGTGTACCTATTCATATGTATCATCTCTGTTTGCTCATTTCCTGGATATTCCTTGTGAGTCCTTGGGTACTCTTGTTTATGTGTCCACTCCATTGGGCGGTTCCGTGGTTGTGGATCAGATCTATCGGTTTTGTGTGGTCACATTATGTGGTTACGAGACTAAAGCGAACCTTCTGTTACTCGATATGACCGACTTTGAGGTCATCTGAGGCATGGACTGGTTATCCCCTATCATGCCATCCTTGAATTCGATGCCAAGACTGTTTCCTTAGAAATGCTAGAGTTTCCTATATTGGAGTGGAAGTTCGTCTGTTAGTACATCTAGTTGGGTTATCTCTTTTTCAAAGGCTCGACATATGGTCGAGAAGGGTTGTTTGTCTTATCTAGCGTATGTTCGTGATACTATCGCAATGTCTCTAACGATTAATTCATTGCGAGTAGTCTGGGAGTTCGCCGATGTGTTTCCTTCTGACCTTCCAGGCATGCCGTCATATCGTGATATTGATTTCTGCATTGACTTGGTTCCAGGAACTCAGCCTATATGTATCCCACTGTACCGTATGGATCCGAAAGAATTGAAGGAGTTGAAGGAACAACTTGAGGAGTTTCTACCAAAGGGGTTCGTCAGGCCGAGTGTATCACCTTGGGGTGCACCAGTATTATTTGTGAAGAAGAAGGATGGGACTATGCGGATGTGCATTGATTACCGCCAGCTGAACAAGGTCACCATTAAGAACAAGTACCCGTTGCCGCGTATTGATGATTTGTTTGACCAGTTGTAGGGTGCTAGGGTGTTTTCTAAGATAGACTTGAGATCGGGATACCAAGATTCGGGACTCAGATATTTCGAAGACTACCTTCCGTACTAGATATGGCCATTATGAGTTTCTAGTGATGTCCTTCAGCTTGACTAATGCCCCAACGACATTTATGGACTTGATGAACAGGGTGTTCAGGACTTATATTGATTCCTTTGTTATTGTCTTCATTGATGACATCTTGATTTACTCACGTAGTCCGGGGGAGCACGAGCATCATTTGAGAGTGGATCTTCAGACATTGCGAGAATAGGAGCTATATGCTAAGTTTTCCAAGTGTGAGTTATGGTTAGATTCTGTGGTATTCTTGGGGCATGTTGTATCAGGCGAGGGTATTAAGGTAGATCTAAAGAAGATTGAGGCAGTTCAGAGTTGGCCTCGTCCCACTTCGGCGACTGAGATCAGGAGTTTCTTGGGGTTAGCAGGTTATTATCGCTGGTTTATGGAGGGCTTTTCATCCATTGCAGCACCTTTGACTAGATTGACCCAGAAGGGTGCTCCGTTCTATTGGTCCGATGATTATAAAATGAGCTTTCAGAAGTTTAAGACAGCTTTGACCACAATACCGGTCCTTGTATTACCTTCCGGTTCGGTGGTGTATACTGTGTATTGCGACGCTTCACACGTTTTCTTGGGTTGTGTATTGATGCAGGAGGGGCGAGTTATTGCATATACTTCACGTCAGCTGAAGCCCCATGAGAAGAATTATCCTGTGCAGGATTCGGAGTTGGTCGCGATTGTTCATGCTCTTAAGATTTGGAGGCATTATTTATATGGGGTACCTTGTGAGGTTTACATTGATCACCGTAGTTTGCAACATTTGTAACATCACTATTCTTTATCATCCGAGCACGCGAATGTAGTCGCAGATTCCTTGAGTAGGAAGGCAGATAGTATGGGTAGCTTGGCATTCATTTCAGCAGAGGAGAGGCCACTATCTTTGGACATTCAGTCCTTGTCTAACATACTTGTGAGGTTTGATATTTCAGAGCCCAACTGAGTTCTTGCATGTGTTATTGCTCAGTTTTCATTATTGGAGTAGATCAAGGCTCGATAGTTTGATGATCCGCACTTGGCAGTTCTTAGAGAGACGGTACTACAGGGTGGTTCCAAGGAGGTTTCTATCGCCGAGGATGGTGTCCTGCGACTCCAAGGTCATCTATGTGTTCCTAATGTTGATAGCCCGTTGGAGAGGATTCTAGAGGAGACGCATAGTTCTCGGTACTCCATTCATCCAGGTGATACGAAGATGTATCGTGACTTGAGGCAACATTATTGGTGGTGGCGGATGAAGAAAGACATAGTTGAATATGTAGCTAGATGCCTAAATTTCCAGTAGCTAAAGTATGAGCATCAGAGGCCAGGAAGCCTAATCCAGCAGATGACTATACCCGAGTAGAAGTGGGAGCGCATTACTATGGACTTCGTATTTGGGTTGCCGCGGACTTTGCGGAAGTTTGATGCAGTTTGGGTCATTGTTGACAGATTGACCGAGTCAGCACATTTCATTCCTATTGCGACTACTTATACTTCAGAGAGGTTGGCCCAGATTTATATTCAGTAGATAGTCCGGTTGCACGGTGTGCCTGTTTCCATCATATTAGATAGAGGCCCTCAGTTCACTTTGCATTTCTGTAGAGCCATTTAGAGTGAGTTGGGGACCCGTGTAGAGCTTAGCACAACATTTCATCCTCAGACCGACGGGTAGTCGAACCGGACAGTTCAGATCTTGGAGGACATTCTCAGAGCATGTGTGATTGACTTTGGGGGACAGTGAGATCAGTTCTTCCCTTTGCCTGAGTTTGGTTACAACAACAGTTATTAGTACAACATCGAGATATCTCCATTTGAGGCATTTTATGGTCGGCGATGTCATTTTCCCATCGGGTGGTTTGAGCCCAGCGAGGCTAAGTTAAATGGTACTTATTTGGTGAAGGATGCCTTGGAAAAGGTAAAGTTGATTCGAGAGCGACTTCGCACAGCACAATCCAGACAGAAGAGTTACGTGGATTAGAAGGCGCGTAATGTGTCATTTATGGTAGGCGAGAAGGTTCTATTGAAAGTCTCGTCGATGAAGGATATTATGAGATTCGGGAAGAACGGAAAGCTGAGCCCCAGGCTTATAGGCCCATTCGAGGTGTTGAGGCGAGTTGAGGATGTTGCTTATGAGCTTCCTTTACCTCCCAACTTATCAGGGGTTCACCCAATTTTTCATGTTTCTATGCTTCGTAGGTATCACGCCGACCTGCCACATGTGTTAGATGTCAGCACTATTCAGCTAGATGAGAGCTTGGGTTATGAGTAGGAGCCAATTGCCATTGTTGCTAGACAAGATCGCCAGTTGAGATCCAAGAGGATTTCTGCGGTAAAGCTCCAGTGGAGGGTCCAACCAGTCGAGGAGGCAACCTGGGAGTCTGAGGAGGACATGCAGAGCAGATATCCACACTTATTCAGCACTTCAGGTATGATTCTAAACCCGTTAGGGGACGAACGTTTGTTTAAGAGGTGGAGAATGTAACGACCCGATCGGTCGTTTTTCTCTTTAGAACCCCGTTCTCCTAAATAAGACTTCCCCTACATGCTCTTACTGTTTTATGACTTACGGGGATGGTTATTTCGGGATTTGGAAGGGTTCGGGTTGAAATCGGAACACTTGGTTCCTTAAGGCTGGCTTAAAAGGCCAAGTTTGACTTTGGTCAACATTTTGAGTAAACGACCTCAGAATCGGGATTTTGGCAGTTCAAATAGGTTCATATGATGATTTTGGACTTGGGCGTATGTTCGGATTTGGTTTTGGATGACACGTGAGCGTTTCAGCGCCTAATAGTGAAAGTTGGTTCTTGAAGGCTTTAAAAGTTCTTTCAATTTGGTTTGGAGCGGGTTTTGGTGATATCGAGGTCCATACAGAATTCTGAGATCGGGAATAGTTCCGCAATGTCATTTAATATTTGCACGTAAAATTTGGTGTCATTCCGAGTTGATTTGATAGGAATCGGACTAATGGAAGTCTTTTTGGAAGTTTTTGAATTTCATGAGTCAATTCGTGCGTTTTGGCGCCCGATTAGTAGTTTTGAAGTTATTTTTGTGTTTTGAGCGCCCGATCAAGTTTGTATGAGGTCATAATACTTGTGTGGGTAGTTGGTGTGGAACCCTGAGGACTCAGGTGAGTTTTCAGGCGTGTGGAAGGGATGAAAAACACACCAGATTTCTGGTGTTTCTTGGCACCAGTTGCAGGTCTCGCAAATGCGAGAAATAGTTCGCAAATGCGAACCTCGCATTTGCGATAAGGGCTTTGCAATTGCGAAAGAGCCCGACCTAGGAAGTGTTCGCATTTGCGACACAATTACCGCATTTGTGATACTAGTAGAGTTCGTATTTGCGACTCTTTGGTCGCATTTGCGACCCCAGCAACTGAAGGCCAAGCTTCACATTTGCGAGGTATTTGTCGCATTTGCAACCCTAGCATTTGTGAACCTGGAGTCACAAATACGACATCAGAGGCCTGTGCCCAGCTCATTTATTGCGGGACTTAGGCCATTTATTTCATTTCACTTCATCTCTTGGGCGATTTTTGGAGCTTTTGGAAGGGGGATTTCACCTAGCACTTTGAGGTAAGTAATTTCTATACAACATGAGTTAAAATACATAGATTATGGGTAGATTAAAATGTAAAAATTAGTGACAAATCAAGGGTTTAAATGAAAACCTAGGTTTTGATAAAAATGAGATTTGACCATGAAATTGGTTATGGATCTTAGTAAAAATCATATATTCTTGTTCCTATGTTTATGGGTAAAAAATTTCTTCAAAAGTTTCCGAAATTGGGGCATGTGGTCCAAAGGTGAATTTTAGGAACTTTGCAATTTGGGTTGGGTAATCACTTTAATAGTGGAGATATGAACCTTTGAGCATAAATTGATTAACTTATATAATATTTGGCTAGTTCTGAGTCGTTTGGCATCAAGGTAAGTCTCTTTTCTAACCTTGTAAGAGATAATTCACCCCATAGATAAACTTAATTAATATGTGTTGTTGTTTGAGGGGAGCTATGTATGCACGAAGTGATGAGAGTCCGTACGTAGCTACTATTCCTATTTATGTCCGGGTAGTTTTAGGCTTACATCATGCCTTGTTGATATTATTATTGCTTTGTGTTATTGTTTGCCTTGAGGAGGAGAGATATTGAGTTTGCTTATTGAATGTTTCAAAAAGAGTTGAAATTGAGGAAAACATCGGGATCTTAAAAGTTTTCATTTGAACTTTGTATTTTGAAAAGAATGGGAAAGTACTATAATAACTTATGAAATCTTTGTGTAACCACATCGCAAGTATGATCCGCGAGTGGGGTAATTCCTTAAGTTTATATTTGACCACGTCACATGAATGATTCGCGACCAGGGAAATAGATGCATCTATGGTTCGCGCCGTTCGACCTTCGGCAGTGCACATTTTACATTTATGTTGGATCTGACCGAACGTCCTCGGTGCTATTTTTGCGTGATAATAGAATTTGGAAGTTCTTCCCATAAATGGTATAAGTTCATTGTTTATGTAACCATATGTCTTGAGGGAAGGAAGTGATTTAAGCTCTTAAATATGGTGAAGACTTGTTCAGTTTTTCTTGCTCTGAGTCTTATTGTTGTATATCATGCTTAATTAGAATTTCATATCATCATGTTATTGTCCCTAGTAATTGTCGAAGTCGACCCCTCGTCACTACTTCTTCGAGGTTAGACTAGATACTTATTGGGTACATATTATTTATGTACTCATGCTACTCTTCTGTACTTAAATGTACAGGACCTGAGGCAGGTGCATCAGGTTATCAGTTTGGTGCACAGATTTGATTCCCATCTTGAGACTTCTGGTGAGCTGCCTTCCGAGCCGTTCTGCAGTAGTTGGAGTCTCTCTTATGCTTTATTTTTCTGTCTATTTCCTTTCAGACAGTAGGCTAGTACTCTTTTGTATATTCTACTAGATTGCCCACATGCTTGTGACACTAGGTCTTGGCACACACACTAGTAGACGTATGATTTTTGTATTATTTACATGGTTACAGTTTGTACTTGTTTCTTCCGTTTAAATTTTGTCACATTGGTAAACTTCTAAATCATTTCAACAAAATGTAGAATTTTTTTCCACTTAAGGAATTTACCCAAACAGGAAATCACTAGTTTGTTTGGTGTTGGCTTGCCTAACAACGGTGTTGGGTGCCATCACAGCCTATAATGGAATTGGGTCGTGACATTTGGCCTCTTCCAAGGGTTTTCTCCTTCTGCTATACATGGCGTAAGTTTTTTCAACAACGAGGGAAGTTGCTCGGTGCTTGAGTTCTTTTTTGAGATGGGTTACCTCGGCAGAAAGGTTTTCTCGGGTTGACCTAGCAGATTTGCGGCTGACATTAAGGTCGTGGACAGTTGAATTAAAAATCCTATTATGCTCGATAGTTTTCATGTACTTCTCTTCCATCTGGGCGTGTTTCGCCCCCACAACATCAAGCTCTTCAATTTTGGAGTTCAAGACTGCCTCTAAGTTAATCACTCTTTCAGCGGAGGTAACTATACGTTTGGTTGTAGCAAGAACGATGTTATGGACTTCAACACATTTGACCCAGGCTTTGCCAAATCTAACCCTCAGAGGGCCAATTTCTTGGATAAGGGTTACTATTTCTTGCTCACTTTGCCGCAAACGAGGTTTCGATACAACAAACTCCGTCTTTGGCTTTTAGTTATGAAAGGCGAGCGACATGTTGCTCCTGCTTTGCCAAAAGCCAATCCCGTGTGGTGGTAATATCTTCCTTTTCATAACTCAACCTCTGAAGGTCCTCGGAAGGAAGAAAGTTGGCCTACAAACTAAGAAGGGTAAAATTCAGGATATGTTCACACCCAAAAATATAAGAAGTAATAAAGGAAGAAAGGAACGTACCATTGCGGCGTTGTGCATGGTGTTGTTCAACAAACACTCTTCTGAGAGTGCTTGAATCTTTTCCCAGTCTTTCTAACAATTAGCAAGATCCACCGACCGGGATAACAAGTTGCATCCGGTAGAGACCGAAAGAGTAACGTCCTCCTCCTTTGTGGATCTTCAGAAGGGGCAGCATATTTTTGCCCCAAATTCCCATGAACCAGGGACTATGGAAGAGGACCACCTTCATCATGGTCAGGTGCGTCCGATGGAGGTGATGTACCAATTGCTGGTGGAAGGATAGATGAAGATGGAAGTGATGCAGCAGATGCTGGTGTTGGTGAAGATGGAGATGAAACTGATGGATTTGAAGAGTGAGAAGCAGCTGCATCAAATGTAGTGCTGGTTGTTAGATGCCGCCAACCAAAGACGGTAAAGGTCCAGTACTCAGCCCCGTAGTACCGGACACCGTAATTGGGAACCATAAATAAAAGTTGATGTTATCTACCAAATCAAATTCTCCCCAAACTACCGAGGCATACTCCTCGGTAAGTGTAACTCTCTCAACAGGTTGAGCATCCTATTGAGATGATGAGGATCGTCGTCTTCTATGTAGAGAAGCTCCCTCATCACTAGCTTCTTCATCATCGTCGATCGCCACGGTGTTTATGACCGGCCCAGAAAAAGGGTCAGTCATCATCACTACCAGAGATGACTCGGGAGTATCGGTCCTCGCCCTCTTATTCTTTTCCCGGATAGTAGAGGAGCGTCTTCTCTTTGGTTATTTTTCTTCTAGTCGGGGTCTCCATAAAGAAACATTTGCTCTCGAAGAAGGCCCGGAGCCATATGTTCGAGTAAGCGACTCCTGAAGCAGCTTCGTTGCATCAGCAGGATCAGCCAAGACATCCTCCTCGGTAACAACAACAGAGCCCGTGGGTAGACCTAATTTCATAGACAGGTTAGAAGGGATCAATCAAGGTCTTCACATGAAAGATTTAAACAAGAAGAGTTTGAATTACCAAGATTCTTGGCCTTCCACCTGTATTTAGGGGCCAGTTCTTTCCACAAGAGAATCTCGAGCATCATAACGTCCAAGATCTTTTGAACCCACCGGTCCAAACCTTCAATCACCGGTGGAATCCATCGAGTTGCTAAAACAAAAGAAAGAGGGAGGATCAACACGACTATAGAAAAATATTTAGTAAAAGGAAATACTAAACAAAGAGCTTACAAGTGCGGTTCCAAGCGGTCGAAAAGGATGAAGCCGTTGCCGGAATGATGTCGTTGGTGGCAACTGCAACGGACCTTTCCATCCACCCACGACCGTTGTCATCATCGATGCTAGATAACAAAGCATGTTGGCCATGCTTGCAGAGGTTTATCATTCCTGCGAAAGATTTTGGGAGAGTAGAGATATATCATATGAGCTAAGGTTAGCTCCTCTCCATTTTCCTGGCACAAACATCGAAGGAAAGCAACCTTCCTCCATACAGAAGGACTTACTTGCGCCAAACACACTTGGTAGCGGAGGCAGGCAAAACTCTACAATCACGGAGTCAAGATCTCCGCTCAAAGAGAACACACTCAAAGTAAAGGGATACATGTAAACATATGTAAAACCCTTCTTGGGTAGGGTGACTCGCTCCGATAGATTAGGAGAAATAATTTGTAAGTCATGGTAGTAGCAGTCTTCCTTCACAGCAGGAATGCTCGAATGACGTATGAAAGAAGGATACCTGCTAACAGCCCATGTGCGAGAGTTAGCAGTAGGGAATTTCTCTTCGAAGTATTTTGTGGTAATAAGGCTTCTAGAGATGATGGATCCCACAGTTGGAGAAACAAAGTCCTCGGCCTGTTCTTGCTTTTTGAGAAACCAGTACGTTTTGAGGAAGAAGCCGTTGTAGGAAAGAAAGAAGGGGTCTTTCGTTTGAAGAGATTTAGAGAAAAGATGAAGAGCAATACGCAAGTTAGATAAAGGAAGATTGAAAAATTATGAAGTATAAAGGAGGAAGTTGATACATATAAGTAAAAGTTTTGGCGGCTAAATCCATGGCCATGATTACCTCGATAATCGGCAAAAGTTGTGCTGAATCATGGGACAATGCGTGTTCGGGGCATTAAATATCGAGAGACATGCGTCTAATCAATCGTCAAAGCCTTCAGAGGGAATTATGGTAATTCCCGCCAAAAGAGTGTTTCTACCAACTTCCTGGTAACACAAACTTATGTCACCAGAAAGCAGGGGGGCTCTCTATATAGGGTAAAATATGCTATGACACATGGTCGTTCGAGAAAGGGACACATGGAATCCAAGACAGAGGGATGGCTAAAAATCGAAGGCAACTATTTTGTTTGTCACAGGGAAGAATAACGCTCATAAAGATGTGATAAATGCTATTCTCCCGGTAGCAATTAATAGAGAATATTCTCCACCCGTTACAAGGAATTTGACATTTATGTTCACCATTATATCTTCATCAATGCCCTCATAATTGGCATTAAAGAATGGCACGAATGTAGGACTTTCTTCATAGCTATAAATAGTGAGCTTAGCCGTCATAGTAAAAGACACGATTTTTCTGACAAACTTATATTATATTCTACACAAAGCTCAACTCAATCTTATCTTCATATATCTTGATTTCTTTGTGGTTGTGCCTAGTAGCCATGTTCCCGAAATTGTTGTTTTTGTTGTTTCGTCTATATCCCAAGGTTAAGTATATCGTAATTCTCCGATTATTTATTTATTTCAAAATCAAATTAATTCACTTATCTAGAAATCACGTATAAATTTAATTGTACCATTTTACAAATAAACAAGAGTAACCTATAACATGTAATTATTTAATAGTATGTCTAATTTGGTTACATAAAAAGTACAATAAATAAATTGCTATCATCGATTAAACTACATTAATTATATAAAATTCTTTAATTACACAGTTGTATAGTATAAATTACATCACCAAAAATAGGACACGGTCTCCCATCATAAATGCCTCATTTCTGACAAGAGCATTGTCTAGTTGTCTATTGGTGATGATGGGAGAGATGCCCACCGGAAAAGAAAGAAAAAAATTATTTATGCGAACATGTTGTTTTAGTTCGGTATATTAAACTCTCGTTATGAGTTGGGTTTTGAAAAATACCGGACCATAAGAATCATACACAGTCTAATTCTGTATTTTTACGATTCGAACCCATAATCTTTTAGTCATATAATAATAACTTTACCAATTACGTCAAACTGTTCTTCCGATAAATAAAGAAAGAGAAGTACAGATCCACTTTTTATCCTTTGCGAATAATATCTCTTTTCGTACTTGCAAATGGCGCTACCTTTCCTTTATTCTTTGGTTTGAGCCGGCATCTCCTGGAGCTACCTTTATTTTAGGAAAAAATAATATTCTTTTTGACCGTGTCATTGTTTCCAAAAGTAGGATAAGAGAAGACTTTTCGGGGTAAATCTAAAATAATATTTGTATTACCTTTGGTATTATTAATCTCATAATATTTTTTAATTTATGTACAATTATATTAGTTATTCATACTATTCTTACACATAGCAAATTATCATATTAATAATATCATAATTTTTAATATATAGATAAGCATGTGTAAAGGCAGTACTGCCGCTTTAAAACCTTTTTCAAATCCTTTCCAACGTTTTGGAATACAAAAATTTCTCTTAAAAAAATATGTAATGCATGTTATTTTTAATACACCAACCTAAACAGTTGATAAGAAATTAATAAATTCAGTATAATTAATATCAATATAACTAATCTCAGCATTACTAATATATATATCTTATTCAAAATTATTCGTATGCATCCTACCAAACAACTCGTATAAGAATAATCGGAATGAAACTCTTGCCATCTCAGATGCATCTCGATGGAAAAGGTTATGATTCCTGCCAGCTGATCCGTTTGGATAGTTTTCTTGACCAATGTAAACGTTATTGGCAAATCTCACTATCACTAAAATACGAGAGAGATATTGAATTTATATAAGAAATACGACAGGTAAGAGTCAATCTCTCTAAGGAGCAAAGGCGGAGCCAGGATTTCAATCTTATGAGTTCTAAATTTTGAAATTACGATTTCAAGTGTTAATAACAGGGTTCTAGATTTAATATTTATACATATTTCATGAATTCAAAATATCAAATACACTGTTTGAGCAAAACCTACTGAGTTCGGCCGAACCCGTATTTCGGCTTGTGCCTCCGTCCCTGCTAAGGAGGGTGAGTATATGTAACATCCAAAACAATTTCACATTTTGAAAAATATGCGAGAGATGCTCGATATACAAACTAAAGAATCATACTTTAGATTTTAGTGGTGCGTCTTAAATTAAATGTGTCTAAACCCGATGCAAAAAATATCACTAATGAGTTATACAAAGATAATAACAATCCGATTACATAAAGATCTGAGTAGTGCCATATGCTGTTCCATCAAAGCACCAAGTTGATACTGGCCTAAACCTAATCACAATGGCTTTTAATTTAAGGTATCAATGCCATTACAATTCCATGATAGGCATCACATTTCAAATCAAAAGTTAAGACAAAATTCTTTCTCTAATCAGAACTTTGCCCTTGACCATGTAATGCCCTGCATAATTACTGCCTCCACATCTATCATCATAAAATGGAACATATTTGGATCTTTCCTCCCTTAGTTTGAACCACCCGAGATAAAAGAAAAATTAGGTAAGAGATGACTCATAATCATCCGGTTGTTGGACCTTGAATTCACCCTACCCGTATATTTTATAAGACTAGTTTTAATGTAACGACCCGGCAGGTCGTTTCGAGAGTTATAGCCCCGTTTCTCCCATTTCTGCTTTATGTATTATTCAACTATATAGTATGGTATCCAGTTGGTTGGTTCGGGTCCGGAGTGGTTTTGGAGTGAAATGAGACACTTAGTCTCTTATTAGGAAGCTTAAGTTGGAAAAGTCAACCGGATGTTAACTTATGTGTGAACGATCTCGGAGTTGGATTTTTATGATTTGGATAGCTCCGTTAGGTGAAATTGGACTTAGGAGCGCGTCCGAAATGTAATTTGGAGGTCAGTGGTAGAATTAGACTTGAATTGGCGAAAGTTGAAAATTTGGCGATTTTGGTCGGCAGTGGAAAATTAGATATCGGGGTCGGAATGAAATTTCGGAAGTTGGAGTAGGTTTGTAGTGTCATTTGTGACGCGTGTGCAAAATTTGAGGTCATTCAGACGAGATTTGGTAGGTTTCGACGTTTGAATATCGACAAGCTCACAATTAAGATACTTGATTAGGATATAAGAGTCAATTGACATGAAATGACTCTATTATTATTTTTTAGAGTTGGCAAATTATAAAGTTGTCGAGGCCCGGAATACAATATCAACTGTTTTGAGAGTTGTGGGATGGTTCCTCAACACGTATGCCAAAACTTAAAATTAGCGGGGTGCGACCCGAAATAGTAATACGAATATTTGGATTGAGTAGATGACAATTTAGAATAATTTTGGCGGTGCAAATTGGCCAAAAGTGGCCCTCTATTGCTTGGTAGATTGCACAAATTTGGACATCTACCAATTTGTAAATGAGAGTTGGCACGAAGGGTTAAATTCAAAAATATAGGTAGAATGCTAAATAAATTTTAAGAAAAATAGAGTTATGAGACAAGATAGAAGTTTATGCTTGTGTGAAAAGGACATGGACAAATTGAAAAATTCTGTGAGGCACGATTGGCAATACTTTAAAAATATGTAACCATATTTAAATAAAGGGATGCAAATAAAATTGGCTCGAAAAATTAAGTGGGCAAATTATTTTACCTAACCATAAGCGATTACACTATTTTTTTTTTTAATGAAATCTTACTAAGCACCTTGTTGGTTAAAGAAAATTCTTAAAGCTAGTTAAATGCACGAATATTGAGTGATTTCATGATGGACCGAGCTTTTAAAAAGTTTGCGGACAAAACATCCTACCTTATGAATAATAGAAGATCATACTCAAAGACCAAAAGATATCTTAATTAGATTCTAAGAATAGGAGTGGACCTAAGAGAAATTAGGGACTAAGCGGTGCTCTAGAGTTGTTAAAGAGCGCTAAGCGCAGAATAATTGGTGGCTATTATTATTATTATTATTAAGTCAAAAGGATGATTTAAAATAAGTAAACAAAAAATATATGAACAAATAATGTATATATTTAAATAAAGAAGTAAGCAAGCTGGATAGTCAATACTTTCATCTTCTGCAAAACAACAAAAATGTTAGTACAAATAATAAAGTCAAGTAAGAAACCTAGAAAATAAGCAAATAGTCAACGTAGCAAGTAAGCAAGCAAAGCATGTGACACATTCCACAGCTTAACAAATAATAGCGCATCCTAATATAAGGGACTTTTTGTGCCAAAGGTAGGCCTAACGAGTATTAAAGGACAAATATGCCATTATGTGTCATTCCATCGCTTTAAATTAATTAAACAATTTTATTTTTCAAAGCTTTTTTAATAATAATAATAATAATAATAATAATAATAATAATAATAATAATAATAATAATAATAAATTGCTTAAACCTTTTCTTTTTTTTTTTGTAATAAACATTTAAAAGAAAGTATAATAAAAGATATTTCGTCATGTTTAAACTTCTCGATGTTACGCTCGATTATGTCATTTGAAAATTTTCATATATCATCAAAAAATTAGTTATGCTCCATTACCTAGGATTTAATTAATTTAGAGCAAGTGGTCCACATAATTGACATGTTCACCCCTCATATAATGCACATATGTGATAAGGTGTCACTTAGAGTTGAAAATCCCTTGGACATTTAGGTGAGGTTAACTAATGGATTTAATACACCTCTTGTATTAAATCGCCTAAGGTTAAAATGATGCATGCTCTTAAAAGGGTGTTGGCTTAGCCATATCTTAAGTTGACTAAGAGTGTGTTTTCTAGATTGGTCTTCTCCCAAGTGGACAACTTGAGAGTGGAAAGTCGTGACTGTCGACTGCACCGCTGATCGACTTACTCACGAACTTTTCCCTAAAAGGTATTTTTGAAAAGTGCACGGCCGCAAACCACGTAACCGCTAGATGTGTGCTTAGTGTGAGTTTTTCAAAAGTGGAGGAAGTGAAACAGGATGACAATTTATACAAAGCAATAAGTATATATAAACAACAATTTATCACATAAGGCAACTCATATAAGAATCATAAACAATTACAAACACACAAATAAATTTATTATTAACCTAAGTTTGTTATGGTTTAAAACCTAGTATCCCCAGCAGAGTCGCTATACTGTTATACCCCATTTTAACACGGGTCAAACTAGAGTATAACATATTGGTAATTCTGAAGGTTTAATAAATTAAAGAGAGTCTCCACCTAATTATTTTAACGGTGAATTAGGACACCAATTTTAACTAAGTAGTGCTTAAAGTTAACTCTGTTTTATATGGCCTGCTTAACCTTTAAGACTATGAGTAAGGGTTCTAATCAATTCTATAGGGAAGGTTATTAAGGCACCCTATATGATCCGTTAATTACGGTTAACTGGCCAAACTTAGGTTAATTAACAACTTAAAAGATGTGAGACCAATATAATATAATTAATGAATTACTTAAATCTTTTATAGTGATTGAAAATGGGGCAACTTAAAAAGAAATCACAGTGCACTAGGACGGCTATTAAAAGAGGTCAGATTTCATACAAGATGAAACATTTTTGAATTAGCAAAATACCTTTAGGTTCCATGTGGTGGTGGCAGCGGCGTTGAGTCTCAAAGTGAGACTCTTCATCTCCGGTGTTCATGTAAAAAATAGAGAAGGAAATAGATGAGAGTCAAGCATGTACGAAACT
Source organism: Nicotiana paniculata (assembly GCA_005239505.1). Taxonomy (NCBI): domain Eukaryota; kingdom Viridiplantae; phylum Streptophyta; class Magnoliopsida; order Solanales; family Solanaceae; genus Nicotiana; species Nicotiana paniculata. The sequence goes on along the minus strand of ML335392.1, from coordinate 1,264 downwards.
AACAAAGATAACTTCTTGACTAAAGTAAACATAGGAGATCAAATTCAAACTACGAAAAGATTTTAGCTAGCCAAATAAGTATCAAATAGTGAAATAAGAAAAACAATTCTAGCTAATGTGCAAAGTACTAAATCCAAAAAAGCATTGCTGCTTGCAAAAAGATCTTATCAGACTTGAACCAATTTGTCTCATAAAGGAAAGTCTTGATGCAGATTATTAAACAAGTTTCAAATGAACCATAAAGTTCACAACAATGAAGATTTTATACTAATATCATGAAAATCCAAAATGGATAAAATAAGATGAAATCCACGGATTATAGGCATGCGAAGAATCTTGAACAGTGTCTTAACAAGCATGTGACTCTTGTAACCAATTTGCAATACAAGATTACTATAGCCATGATTTCTAGGGAAATTTAAAAAAAAAACATAAACATTTACTGTATAAGAAGTTTCAAAGAAGTAACTTAGAAACATGATATCTAAATACAAGTTGAAATAACCTCCTTTATCCGTATTTCTAAATGACCACATTTCATATAAGAGTTACTTTTATTGAAATAAAATGAGAGTATTCTTTTTATAAAAATGAGGAGAGGAAGTTCCCTTAACAATATATCAATACAACCTCTTGCGACACATAAAATTTGGCATAACAAATATTGGCATGGCGTTTAACTATATGTCCAAATATGAAGTCGGATTTTTTTTTTAGATAGAATACTCTGTCTCATATTTCAAACGGCACATTTAGTCAAACATAAGCACAAGTGAAATCTTAAAATCATGATTCTTGGAGTAAAGGAACATGACTCCAAATTACTATTAATAAACTTGAGTTTTAAATTAGTATTCAATTAAATAAACCAGAAACTTCAACAAGTAAAAAAAAATATCCCCTGTAGCTTATAAGACTTGGCGTGAAACACATAAATCAGAATGACACACCAATATGTATTTTCCAACATCAAGAATGATTCACGTATTGGTGCACAAACGGATAAATTAAAGTGCAAAACCTATAGGCATGATTACCAAACAACAAAAGAAACAGTAATCTAAACTAGTTCTCTAATACATAAGTTTAATCATACATCACAATTATATTTTATGAAAGAATACGTAAAGAAAGATAATACCGACCTTTCTAGCGGCAGTGAAACTGAGGCTCGAAGGTCGTTTCAGATCTACCCTTTCGAATTTCGAATTGAAACTTGAGAAAGATAGAATACAGAAGTTGAAAAGTGTAAATATGATTTTTT
>ML335391.1:0-13091 GCA_005239505.1 Nicotiana paniculata | reverse complement strand
CAACCCCAGAACAATGGGTGTTTAGCCACTCATGCTAAAATCAAACAATTGCATAAGTGTTGATTAATTGTAAATACTATAAAAAGATGAAGAAAACTGAGAATCCTTCGCTCCCTAGCAATCCCGTGTGTATAATTCCTCTAAAGTGGCGTCCCACCCCTCAAAAATAAGCTTAGACTTGCTTTTATACGTGTTGGGTAGGTTTAGGGCCGAAATAACCGTATCCCAGGCAAAATAGGAAAAATACTCGTCACCGGCGCCCTGGCTAGCGCCGGGCGCCCACCAGAGCGTTGCCCCATATTTAGGTACTGCCCACAGCACCACAGGTGGTGCTGGGCGCTACCTGTGGCACCCAAATTCACAATTTTCCTGGTTTCGCCCGTTTTGGCTCTAATTTCACGTGTTTCGCCCCCAATTGATCCCGAATCATTCCTAAGAATAAAAACCCTTCAAATTAATATAAATCATCACATTTAACATCTAAAACTCATGAAACAAAAGTAAAATATGAGGTGATATACATATAAATCTATACACTTTAAGCTAAACATCAACACCCCACAGTTAGACTCTTGCTCGTCCTCAAGCAATGGGACAATATACTACCCCTCAACGCGTACAAAGTTCATTATCAAGGAGTATTTTACTTTTCAATCACACACCTTACCCATTGACTATGATGGATACCGGCAATCAAGCATGAACATATNATGCATCTCGTGGTCGTACCATAATCTTGACCTTAGTGTAGATCTCCACTAATTCAAGTTAGCCAAATATAGGATCAATTAGGACTTTTAAGGTTGTAATGTAGGCTAAGGGACGGGTAGGATATATTTAAGAATAGTGACTAACCCTCCTAAGCACTTTAATACACTACCTTCACAAATCAACACATATTTTTCTCAACCAATTCCCTTGCGACAACTCATATTAAACATAGCCCTTTTTCAATTAAACACTTCTATATTTTCACTAGCACAAATTAATAAAAATTGGAGTGTGTATCCTTTTGTACATACTTTTACTATCATTTATTTCTCTTTTTTTTTCTACACACACTCCATACATGAAGATTTAATGGCTAGTGACTTTTGAATATAATTTTTTAGTGCACTAACAGGACTTTCCCTGGCTCCACTCAAAAACTAATCCCCATTGTCTCACCTTACTTCTTTTAGCGACTAAGTGCCTTAGGAGGAAAAGGTGCAAAAATCTCAATTTAAGAACAAAATAGGGGTACGGCTTGTAATGTCAGTACCAAAGAAAAGGTCTAAAGGCTCAAAGGGGCTAGCAATGGAAAAATTAATTCTTATGTGACAAGCACATCCATGATCAAGCAAGAAAATGCCTACGTCATCTCCTAGACTAGCATAACCTACACTTTCGCTACGATTAACACACGGGGAAAATTCTAGACTACCCAGGATAGCATAGAAAATCACTAAACCTCACTCATACATTGAACATGACTCAATCACAACGGTTTTATTCAACTCTCAAGTCAAGAAAGCACACAAAATTGACAGAATTAAGCAATATTACACTATGTAGCATATAAGTCAAGCAACTGAGCTAAGGCGTCACAAAATAGGCTATTTATTTTTACTCAGACATCACATGTCAAACCAAATACAAGGGAAAGCAGAATGTATGGTATAACCTAATATGCCAGGACCAAACATGTCAAAGGGTATTTCTAAGTTACTCAGTTTCTTCCTAACTACTCTAAAAAAAATTAAGTGCCCGGTTCGAGCTACACCCTTGGAAAAGAACTGGTGCCCAAAGAAAAACCAAGGGATACTACCTAACTATCTTACAAAAAACAAAAAAATCTTTTTGGTGTTTTGTTTTTTTTTTTTGTATCGGACTTTATCCCTCAAAAAAATTGTCCAACAGATCCATCGTTGGGAAAAATCCGAGCTTTTTCTATTTTTTTTATTTTTTCTTTTCGTTTCTTAACTAAAAAAAAATTCTATACAATTACACTTCACTTCAGAAGGTAGTTTCCCCACCCCACACTTATGTTATGCATAGTCCTCGATGCATGATCAAAAAGAAAGGGTGAGAAATACTCCCTGAGACCCTCTCGGGCCTAGCTCGGACATGATTGTCAATCTTTAGAGTCGGAATGACCCCACATTTAAGCTCAAACATTCCCCTCAGCTTCAACTTTGGGTACTCAGACTTCCCCTACTCTGCAAAATAAAAACAACACAAAACTCGACACTTAAAAAAATAAAAAATAAAATATATACAGGATGGGTTGCCTCCCAACAAGCGCCTTATTTATAGTCGTTGCACGACTCTGCTACTCTGCTCAGTCTAGGCGCTTTCTCTTCGTCTTTCTCCCATGAAGCCTAGCCTTTTTTCACGCTCTTAACGGGTCTCCTTTTTCATATCTGGCTCTTTTCTCAATTATCTTTACACCCTCAGCTTGCAACACCACCTCCTCTGGATCACTGCCATTCACATAAGAACTCTGCTCTATCCCCTTCACGTCGACCACAGTAATCATGCACAGATCCTCATAATGCTTTGGGCTTTAAGTGCCTTGTACATATTAAAAGTGACCTCACCATCATCAACTCTCACTTTGAACTTCCCTGCCCTCACATCAATAATTGCTCCACCAGTAGCTAAGAACGGTCGCCCCAAAATAATGGGAACTTCCTCATCTGCCTCGTAATCAAGAATAATAAAATCAGCGGGAAGAATAAACTTTCCAACTCGAACTAACACATCCTCAATAATTCCTTCTGGCATAAATAGTGACCTATCTGCTAACTGTAAAGTGATTGTGGTAGGTCTAAGCACCCTCAATCCGAGTTTCTTGAACAAAGAAGAGGGCATCAAATTTATACTAGCCCTTAAATCACACAGGGCTCTACCAACTTCTTGTTTTCCAAGAGACAAAGAAATTGTGAAACTCCCATGATCCTTCAACTTAGGAGGAAGTTTACTCTAAACCGTGGCACTGCACTCTTCAGTAAGTGCAACTGTTTCGAACTTTGCATGTCTTCATTTGTTTTCCACAATTTCTCTGAGATACCTTGCATACTTAGGCACTTCTTGAAATTTCCATCAAGGGAAAATTCACACTCACTTGGCTCAACATATCTAGAAATATCTTGTACTTAGTATCACCTTATCTTCTGCAGTCTTTGTGGAAACGGAGGTGGTGTCCTTGTTTCAATTACTGGCTCGGGCCCTTTATCATCTTTCTCATTCCCATCAACTGGCTTGTAACTAATTCTCCTTCAAGATGAGTTGTATTCTTCTTTATTTTTGGAGCTTTTATTCTTCAATTTCTCAAGGTAATTGCATTGACTTGAGCCTTAGGATTAGTCTCAGTATCACTAAGAAGAGCTCCTACTGGTCTGCTATTTTGGGAACTAGCAAGTTGCCCCATTTGACGTTCCAAGTTTCTCATTGCTGCTGTTTGGGCTTGGTGATCATCCATTATTTTCTGATTGAAAGCAAGTTGTTCGTTCATCATTCTCTTCATAATCTCTTCAAGGCTAACTTATTGTTTAGCCTGAGGTGGTCTGTATTGTTGTTGAGGTGCTTGAGGCCGATACTGATTCTGATTGCCTTGATTTCCACCCCAAGAGAAATTTGGGTGATTCCTCCAGTTGGGATTGTAAGTGTCCCCATACTGATTTGTTTGGACTCGATTTACATTACCCACAAATTATACAGATTCTGGATTTGCTGGGCATAGATTGCTCATGTGACCCTCTCCACAGACTTCACAAAATACCTGAATCTGTTGCACTGGTTGCACTCGCTAGGCCTGTTGCAGTGGTTAAGACTGTTGCTTGTTAATGATCAGGGTCATCTGATTGACTTGGTTAAACAATGTAGAGATTTGAGCTGACAATGCTGAAACAACATCTAGTTCAAGAACCCCTGGTGACTTTTGAACCACATTCCTTCTCATCTCACCTTGTCGGTCTGGATTTCTTTTGGAGAATTTATTCAATAATGCAAATACTTCATCATAATTCTTCTCCAACACCTGACCTCCAGCTGCTGCATCTACCACAATTTTTGTTTGGGGATGGAGCCCCTCAATGAAAGTGTGAACTAACATTTCATTTGTGAGGAAAGTCTCCTAGTAGCCCCTTGAACCTTTCCCATGCTGAATATAAAGATTCGTCTGCTTTTTGTTTAAAGGAGACTATCTCACTTTTGATCTTTGCAGTCTTGCCTGAAGGGAAGAACCTTTCTAGAAATTTTCTCGCCAAATCGCTCCATGTTGTAATGGAATTAGCTGGTTCTGCCTTTAGCCATCGCTTTGATTCTCCCAACAGAGAGAATGGGAAAAGCGTGAGCCTCACATAATCTAGCATGACCCCGTTAGTGATATAAGTATCACTAATCTCCAATAAGTTCAGAATGTGATGCAGTGGATCCTCGTGTAGAAGACCCATAAACTGCCCGTTTGCATGAAGTAGCTAGATCATGCTCTGTTTTAGCTCAGAATGCCTAGTGATTCTGGGCTTCACGATGCTGGAGGTAACATTATTAATAATGGACATTGCCACCTCCTGAACGGCCATGTGTTGGTCCTCTTCCATGTTCACAGGAATTTGAATGAGGTTCTGAATGTTGTCTGTATCCCTTGCTTCCCTCAACATCCTGTGAAATGTTCTCTCAGGTTCGAGGTCAAAGCCGTCAAGTCTGTTCTGGCTTCTGACCCTACTCATTCAATCAAAGTTCATGTGATTAGATTAACAATCAAGTAACGTTAGACTGGACAGAATAAACAATTAAAGAAAAAACTAGAAAGTAGTCTATATTCAAGTCCCCGGCAACGGCGCCAAAAACTTGTTGGTCCCAAACGCACATGCAAGTATACGTGGTCGTACAAGTAACATAATGATAAATCGAGTGTCGAACCCACAGAGACTTGTGTAAACTACTTACTAAATCGCTATAATTGTTATTAAATCAAGCCAAAATAAAATCCAGGAATGTAACTATATTATACGATGATTCTAAGAAATAACTAATTATCAAGTAATAAGTTGATTGTTGTGTATTCAATAGAGACAAATATTCCAAGGTTGTGATAAATTCACCACTCGTATTGCATTCTAATTAACTCTCCCTTTCATATAATTCACTCATGGTTGCTAATTAATCGATAATTGCTCTCATAGCCTTCTCCCGAAGTACTATTCGCCTATTCTCAATATATTAACGCCTATATTCCTATGAAATTAATCTATCAGAATGCACTAAGATTACGATATTTAATTAAGCATGGTGACTAGGTATATTCCTATCATAACCACAAATCCGCTCCCCTGAAGGGTTAGATCGCACTCTCTTAAATTCTTTTCTAATCTATATACGACTTTCCCGAGCATAACATAGATAGTATATAGAACCTAACTGCTGGCCAGACAATTAAGCAATTAAACACAGAATTGAAGAAACAACCATATATTGAGTGAACTATAATCAAGGTTAAACTAATGTCGAACAACAATATCCATGGCTAAATCACAACCCCAGAACAATGGGTGTTTAGCCACTCATGCTATAATCAAATAAAGCATAAGTGTTGAATTAATTGTAAATATTATAAAAAAAAATGAAGAAAACTGAGAATCCTTCGCTCCCTAGAAATCCCGTGTGTATAATTCCTCCAAAGTGGCGTTCCACCCCTCAAAAATAAGCTTAGACTGCCCCATATTTAGGTACTTCCCACAGCGCCACAGGTGGTGCTGGGCGCTACCTGTGGCACCCAAATTCGCAATTTTCCCGATTTCGTCCATTTTGTCTCTAATTTCGCGTGTTTCGCCCCTAATTGATCCCGAATCATTCCTAAACATAAAAACACTTCAAATTAATATAAATCATCACATTTAACATCTAAAACTCACGAAACAAAAGTAAAATATGAGGCGATATACATAAAAATCTATACACTTTAAGCTAAACATCAGTTCTTATATTATCTGTGTATGATTTGTAATTGTTACATTTGAATCATTGGTTGTTAATTTCATCCCTTTCTGTTTAAATTAGAATTATTTGTTTTTGGATTCCTCCATTGGCTATTTGACCTTACTTGACTTAATTGAATATCTTACTGCTTTTATCTTCATGCTATATTTTCTTCCTAGCTTGCCTAATTGACTATAATTAGTGTCATCAAGCCTTATAGTTGACCAGCCGTAGTTGGAACATCTATTCGTTCGAGTCAAGCATGCCTGTGAATCTTACATTGTGATTTATATGACTATTCCCTTAAGTGCTATTTAGGTCTAATTGTTAGACATTTATGTTATTGGTATTTCCTTGATGTTGCCTATTACTGGGCCTTTGTTGAAGTTGAGTTTATTCCGTGAAGTTAACTATAAGTGAGATTGCTTATAGTTGTTTCCCTTGTCAGGGTTGTGTGGTTTCTCTTATTATTCTGTTATTGATGATGTTGTTTGCCTTGATGACTCCCTTGCCAGGATGTTATGGTTTCTATTACTATTTATGATGTTAATGATATTGTTTGTGTTGTTGCCTCCCTTGTCGGGATGTTGTGATTTATGGTTCATATTGTTGATGTTCCTTGCCAAAATGTTTTCTTGATATTGTTTGGGTGAGGAAAAGTGTAAGGCACGAAGGGTGATGTCGTGTATTTATTTGTTGCATTGTAAGGAAGAGTGTAAAGCACGAAGGGCAATGCCGTGTATTTATTTATTGTGAGGATGATAGTGTAAAAGCACGAAGGGTGATGTCGTGCCATGTTTATTTTATTTAAGCACGTAGGATAATGTCGTGCCATGTATATATTATTTAAGTACGAAGAATAATGTCGTGCCATGTTTATTTTATTTAAGCACGAAGGATAATGTCGTGCCATTTTTATTTATTTGTTGTGAGGACGAGAGTAAATGCACGAAGGGTGATGCCGTGCACTTGTTTTGGTGAGGATGAGAGTAAAGCACGAAGGGTGATGTCGTGCACTTGTTTTTGTGAGGATGAGAGTAAAAGCACGAAGGGTGATCCCGTGCACTTGTCTTTGCATTTTATTATGTTGTTCTAAATTTGGATATTCCTACTGATCTCTTACTGCATTTATTGGCAAGATTTGATATTCCTCCTGTACTGCATGGTAATTTCTGAGTTACGAACTGAGTTCCGGTGGATAAATGTTGAGAAGATTTTGATCAAGGGATTTTATTGAAAAGTATCATCGAAAAAGCAATGGTTTTGAAATGATTATATTTGAATGACTTTTTACATCGAAGGTATGTTTGAAAAGCACTAGTCTTGCCTAAAATGATATTTGGAAGTCATTTATTGGGAAATCATCTTTGGAAAGTTTCGTATTTTTGAAAGAAACTATGTTTTACGTAATTCTCTCTACTAAATATACTTATATCTACTTTTGGAGAAAGTATGTTTTCAAAGGAAACTCTTCCATACAAAAATGATTTTATTTGCAAAAGTTTTTCATATGTACTGTTGTCTGAAGATTTCTACCAGTTATGGACTTTAATGGCTAAGGTCTGATGTGAACAAACCGACGTGGAGTTGAGTTATTGGTGTTCTCTATTGTATTGTGTTTCCTTTCGATTCGACTTGTTTTGTTGTCTATCATTCTGTGTATTTTTGTGCTGCTTCGTGATTGATTTCTGTAATTCCCTTCCGCTTTATATTGTCATTGTCGTAAATTAGTCCAGGAAACCTTAGGTAGATGTAACGTTCGGTCATTTCTATATCCATGTTATTTATTTTGTAGACCTGTGGTGTCTTGAATAGTTCTCGTCACTACTCCACTGAGGTTAGTCTTGATACTTACTGGGCACCGTTGTGGTGTGCTCATACTACACTTCTGCACATTTTTGTGTAGAGATCCAGGTATATATTGTAGTAGCTATGTGGATGATTGCCGAGGAGACTCAAGGTAACCTGTTGCTGCGTTCGCAGGCGTCGGAGTCACCTTCTTTGTATTTATTATTCATACATTGTTGTATTTATTTCCAAACAGTTGTACTTAGAAGTTATAGAATATTCGTAGAGCTTATGACTTGTATTACCGGTTTTGGGAAAGTTTGTTCATTCTGTTGAGATTCTATAGCAAGACTGTTAGTTTTTCTTTTATTATTGTTGTTATTCAGTAACTGCTAGGTTTACCTAGTCCCTAAGGTGCCATTACGATACCCAATGGAGGAAAATTAGGTCGTGACATACGCCCAGATCCCATATTTTACTACGAACCAACCGAGATCGTCAAAATACGGGTCTGGATCCGTTTACTCAATATATTGACCGAAATCAACTAAAAAATTATCTTTAAATATCAAAAATGATTATTTTCTTCAATTTCCACATAAAAGCTTTTCGGAATTACGCTTGAACTGCACGCAAATTGAGGTGGGTACAAAAATGACATTTCTAAGACTAATGAGCGCAGAATAGAGTCTTAATCACAAGATGACCCTTTGGGTCATCACAACTATTACCTAAATATTGGAATCGTAAAGATGTATATGCTACGGTTAGACCGAGTTCATAATCAAAGGATATTAAAGTTATAAGGGATAATATAATAAATTGTGAGTAAGATCAAACATTAGCAGCTTGTTTGTGTGATTGTTACTTATTTTGTTGTATCGTATTGTTACTTCAAATACAATATTGTATAGTATTTTTCTTTTTTTTTTCGAATTTTTTTCACTTTTTCCAAAATAAGCATTTGTTCGTAAAATTTTCAATTTTTCACTTGAATGTGAATTTTGGAATTTTTCGAAAATTTGAAAAACTCCAAAAGCTATTTTTTAAAATTAACTCAGATCACTCACAAAACTTCAAAAACAACCCAAAATTATATTCATGTCCAAATACAACTCTAATTTTTAAATATCATTTTTACTTGAAATTGTTTTTCACTTTTTTTTTTTTTTTGTTTTTGCAATTTTGCAATTCTTATGTCCAAACGAGTATAGTTTCTGAATTTCAAATACATAAGGTATGATTTTGAACAAGTTAGCATTCCGCTTTTTGACTTCTAATAATAATAATAATAATAATAATAACTACTACTACGCATTATTTTTATTATTTTTATTACTTTGTTTTCTTTTTTCAAATTAAAGCCCATGAACATTTACTCCTTTGAAAGCTTGAACAAAATATATTCTCTTCTTGCTATTCTGATTTTTAATAATTAGCTCCATAGCGATATTCGTAATTTTCACTATTACTTCCCCAAGCCATTTTGCTCCCATTTGCTCACTGTAACTCTGTAAAAACAAAATGGCCATCAACGCTATACATCTTAATAGTTTTACTCTTAATAAGATGTTTTATATGAAGCCTAATTATTGTATGGGATTGAGTTGGCTCGTCAAGAAGCCTCGTGTCCAGAAGATGAAAGTAGCTAGAATGAGAATATTGAGATGGATCGGATGTGTGGACATATCAAAAAAGACAAGATTAGAAACAAAGCTATTAGGGACAAGGTGAGAGCTGTTGGTATTATTTATAATGCAAAGTCAAAAATTTCTTTTTGAAAATCTATTTACAATCAATAGCCATGGGTTTTTTTATTTTACAAGTGTCCTTTATATTTCTAAGTGGCTTCTTGCATGAAGCCTTAAAGCCAAGTGTTGAATGGATTTGACAAGTGGCTATGCAAATCTACCATGTGTCTTCATGCATGGAAGACAAGGTACACTTGTTAATATTAGAGCCAAGTGGACTAATATATTTGAACAAGTGTCAAAAGACTCACTACACTTGTCCTACATGCAACCTCCCGAATTGCCTATAAATAGGTTTTCGATTAGCCATCTTATTCACTCAATTCTTAAACAAGAACCAAGAACCAAGAATTCATCTTGTTAATAATTACTTTCTTCCTACAACATTTTTAATTTCTGTAACAGCTACAGAAAATACCTTCATCTTCTCTTCTTTCTGGGCAACTGTTTTGTGCAAATTCAAAACTTCCAACTACGAGTGCACGTGTTTGGAGGTGCTGCGGAACCTTGGGGAGCGACCGGCCTTAATGATTTGCACTCAGTCGGGCCAAAATCGCTTTCAAGGCAGTATTTTTCCACGACACAGTATTTTTGATAAGTTGTTCTTCTTTCCTTCTTGTTCTTAGTCAATATTATCTACTCATTTTCCTTACAATTTGAAAGCGATTTTACATATAACATTGACTAATGGCCACCACTTTGAACAAAACACTTCCCGATCTGTCAAAACTTGAGCCTTTAGATGGAAATAATTATAAGTGTTGGTCCCAAAAAATTTTAATTTTCTTTGAACAATTAGAAGTTGATTATGTTTTGTTTAACGCTCCTCTGGCTGATATTGTTGCTGATAATTCTAATGCTGCTAATATTATTGTTGTTGATGATGATGCTAAGAAGAAATTTGAAGGATAATAAAATAGTGAGAGGGCATCTGTTTAACCATATGACTAACCCTATATTTGATTTGTTTATAAATTATAAATCTGCTAAGGTCATATGTGACAGTTTGTAGAAGAAATATTGTGTTGATGACGCGGGAAAAAAGAAGTATGTCGTTGGAAAATGGATCAAGTTTCAGATGGTTGATGATAAGCCAATCACGGAACAGGTTCACGATTATGAGAACTTGACTGCTGATGTTTTGAACGAGGGCATGGAGATGTGTGTGATGACCCAAAAGGTCATCCCGTCTATTTCTAGCTAATTCTGTGTTCTGAGGTCGTAAAAATCTCCTTCTATCTCACCTCAATTTGCGTTCTCAGTCCAGACGTGTAGTCAGGAAGCCTTTATGTGAAAAACTGATAAAAATGATAATTTTGTATTAGAAATTTGAATAAAGTTGACTTCGGTCAATTTTTTGGTAAACGGACCCGGACCCATGATTTGACGGTAGTGGAGGGTCCGCAGAAAAATATGGGACTTGGGCGTATGCCCGGAATCGAATTCCGAGGTCCCAAGTCCGAGAAATGAATTTTTAAAGAAAATTATTTTCTGAAAAATATAAAGGTTTTTGAAAATGAAATTTGAGGTGAAACCTGTAATATCGGGCCCGTATCATAGTTCTGGAGCCCAGTACAAGTTCGATATGACTTATATGTGTTATCTGTGAAATTTGGTAAGAAACAGACTTAGTTTGACGTGATTCAGACCTTAAATGCAAAATTTGATGTTTAAAGAAGTTTTGAAAAATTTCATTGATTTTGAGGTTTAATTCGATGTTTATGATGTTAATTTAGTGATTTGATTACACGAATAAGTCTGTAGGATGTTGTAGAGGTTATGTGCATATATGGTTTTGAGTCCCGAGGGTCTCGGGTGTGTTTCAGATAGGCGTCGGGGTGTTGAAACTTAGTAAAAATCTGGTTTTTGCTGCATTGTCCCTCCCTTATGCGCGATTGCATAGGCTTAGTCGCGATCGCATAGTGTAAATTTGAAATGCCCAGTTTTCTTCTATGCGTTCTCCATTTCACGTATGTGATCGCGGAGGTCATCCCCTTTCTTCACTGCGATTGCACACCTTCCCCTCGCGACCGCATAGAGCATGTCCCAAGCCCAGCATCCTTCTCCTATGCGATCACATATGTGCCTTCGCGATCGCATAGGGCATTCTTGGCCAGTGATGTTTTTCCTCTACGCGATCGCATCATCTCGTCCGGGGTTTCACCATTTTAAACATATTTTGACTTCTAGAACTCGGTTTTGGGCGATTCTTTGAGGGTTTTTCACACAAATCGAATGGGTAAGTGTTCTTCCACTATAATTAATTATATTTCATGAATTAGTTCTTGTTTTTATCATTTAATTTGTGTTTTGGGTTGAGGGGATTGTGGATTTTGAAAGAAAACTTCTAAAAAGTAAAATCATGATTTCAAAGACCAAATGTTATCGGAATTGGATAAATTTAGTATGGGTGAACTCGTATCGGCATGGATAATCGAAATTCATAAAATTTATCGGGTTCCAAGGTGCGGGCCCGAGGGTCGACTTTTGGGTCAATTTTTAAAATATTGTAAAGATTGAGACTTTATTATTCAGAATAGTTCCTTATACGTTTTATATGTATTTTGAAATTGTTTTAGTTGATTTTGAGCCATCTGGAGGCCTTCCCGCCCGAGAAGTCTATTTTTAAGTACCGGGTTGTCATCTTTGAGGTAAGTATCTTGCCTAACCTTGTGTGGGGGAACTACCCCTTAGGATTGAGTCTTCTATGTTGATTGTAGCCCGCGTACGCGAGGTGACGAGTGCGTACTCGGAATTATTTGCAAATAGATTTCCCTTTTAGGATTTTTTTAGGTCGTTATGTCCCCCGTGTATGAATTGAAATTGTTAAATCCGAATTTCTGATTTCTAGTTTCATCTCTTCCTGCTCAAATTAGAAGTTACTTGCCTAGCATTCCTTGTTTATTATTTGATTTTAATTGACTTAAATGAAGATATTTCCTTTCCTACTGTTATACTATATCTTTCTCCATACACAGCCTATGTGACTAAAACTAGTATAATCTCGCCCTATAATTGTCTAACAGTAATTGGAATATCTATATGTTGGTGTCAAGCATGCCCGTGAGTTGTACATTGTGATTTAAATGATTTTCTCTTAATTACTATTTAGGTTTAATTGATGACCGCCCATGTTGATGGTATTTCTTTGATGCTGCCTATTTACTGAGCATTTGTTCAAGCTGAGTCTATTCCGTAAAGCTAATTGTCTAAGTGAGATTGGTTATAGTTGATTCCCTTGCCGGGATGATTTGGTTTCTTGGTTGCGAACTTGAATATATTAAATCGTTGTTATATTTTCCTTGTTTTCCCCTCGTTATGCTTCTTTCTCTTTGTGCTTGGCATTCCTATCAGTGGCTACTTCTTATGAGTGAGTTTTACCATTTTTGTGATTTAAGTCTTTGTATTGATTTGCTCATCGCACTTTGCATTCGGTCTTGTTTGCTTTTGCGCCTGTTGTGGCAATATATGTTGTTTCTGTCGTATTCTGGTTGTTTTCCTCACTGGCTACATTGCATATTTAAATTGGCACTACGGACCGAGATCCGGGAGCTTTCCCCCTGTACTGCATTGCATATTTAAATTGGGACT
>ML335389.1:0-44881 GCA_005239505.1 Nicotiana paniculata | reverse complement strand
TAGTACCGTTGCCAAATGAGGCTGAAGGTGAAGAAAATGAACTCAAGCATCTTGTCGCTGTTTTTGAAGTTGAGAAATAAGAATGGCGACAAACCATTATCGACTACTTATGCTATGGGATACTTCCATAAAATCCGAGGAGAAGGACTGAAATCCGTCGTCGTGCACCTCGCTTCCTTTACTACAAAGATACTCTATACAGAAGGTCGTTCGAGGGAGTACTCTTGCGATGCTTAGGGGAAGAAGAAGCACTCCAAGCTTTGCAAGAGGCACATTCTGGAGCATGTGGGTCACACCAGTCTGGACCAAAGCTCCACTTCCATATAAAAAGGATGGGATATTATTGGCCAACGATGGTAAAAGATTGCTTGGACTATGCTCGAAGATGCAAGGCTTGTCAATTCCATGCGAATTTTATTCATCAACCTCTTGAAGTGTTGCACCCGACTGTTGCATCCTGGCTGTTTGACGCTTGGGGATTGGATGTTGTTGGACCACTGCCAAAGTCCTCTGGGGGGCACCTATACATCTTGGCTGCAACTGACTACTTCTCAAAATGGGCTAAAGTTGTTGCTCTTAAGGAGGTGAAGAAGGAAAATGTTGCAAGTTTTATCCGAGTAAACATTATCTATCGCTTTGGCATTCCTTGTTACATAATAACGGATAATGGAATGCCGTTCAACAATAGGTTGATGAACAAGATTTGTGAACTCTTTGGCTTCAAGCAACGTAACTCTTCTATGTACAATGCTGCCGCCAATGGTCTAGCTGAGGCATTCAGCAAGACACTATGCAACTTGTTAAAGAAATTCGTCTCTAAATCCAAACGGGATTGGCATGACCGTATGAAGGAAGCTTTGTGGGCATATAGGACAACTCACCGCACGCCAACACAAGCGACCCCTTATGCACTCATTTATGGAGTTGAAGCTGTCTTGCCACTTGAACGTCAAATACCTTCATTACGACTGGCTATTCAAGAGGGGATCAGGGGATCACTGACGAAGAAAATGCTCGACTTCGATTAACAGAGTTGGAGGCTCTTGATGAGAAGAGGTTGGAAGCTCAACAGAGTCTTGAATGCTATCAAGCTCGATTGTCTCGCGCCTTCAATAAGAAAGTTCGCCCGAGATCCTTTCAAGTAGGAGATCAAGTCCTTGCCATAAGAAGACCCATTATTACTTCTCATAAACATGTAGGGAAGTTCACTTCGAAATGGGATGGGCCGTATGTCGTGCAAGAAGCTTATTCAAGTGGGGCTTACAAGCTGGTTGATGCAGATGGCATGAGAATCGACCCTATCGATGGTAAGTTTCTGAAGAAGTATTATCCTTTATGTGCCTGCTCCTTGACGCATGAGCCTAAACTGCATGTTTCTACACTCCTGGCCCGCATGAGTCTAAATTGTGTATGATCCACCTAAACTTTTTTTTAAAAAAAGAGTCTGCTAGGTTGAAACCTCGAAAGAGGCGACCTAGGCAAAAGTTAGGACATATAAAATTAAAAAAAAAATTCCTCTAGGTTGAAAACCTCGAAAGAGGCGACCTAGGAAAAAGTTAGGACATAAAAAAAATACCCATTCTGAACTACGGTATGACTTGATCCTCTTCAACAAGGTACGTAGGCAGCTTAGAGTTTCATTCTGAGTTCAGTCGCATGAGTTCAAAAGATACATAGTGCCCCCATCGTGTTCGAATAAAGTACGATGAAATGTAATCCATCAACCACCACTTGAAAATCGAGTAGAGATACCATTTTTCTGTTAAAATTTGGGTCCCGTTTGATTTAAATAGGGCAAGGTGCTATGGTAAAATAGTGTCTTCACTAAAATGATGACAATGTTTACATCAAAGTCTAGGATTCGCTATGTCTTCAATTTCACATAACCTTCAAGTTTGTTGGACTTCATATTCGCTCACCGCTAAAAAAGAGGGTATATTGAATTTTGATTGATAGCAAGAAAAACGTCTTGTGACTTCGAGGCTTCCATACCAAAACACAAATGTTTTGGCAAAGTCGCGCCAATTTGAAACTGTCGGTATATCAAAATCTGATGACTTCGAAATATTAGCTGAAACTATCCTTAAAGTATTAAATCCTACATTTTGGAGATGTTTTATATTTTGAAGATCCATTCTCATAAAATCAAACGGTTTGTGATTTCGACGCTCCTACATCAAGATACAAACTTTTTTGGTGAAGTCACGCAAATCTGAGACTATCAATGTATCAGAATCTAAAGTTAGATTCAAAATAATATATGGGACGATTCTCAAGTTATTTGATTCCTAATTTTGGATATGTTCTATATCTAGAAGTCTATTTCCCATAAAATCAAGAGGTTCATAATTTCGACATTTCTACATAAAGATATAAAAGTTTTGGTGAAGCTGCACAAATCTGAAATTGTCAACGTGTCAGAATTTAAAGTTAGATTCAAAATAATATCTGGAATGATTCTCAAATTATTTGATTCTGAATTTTGGATATGTCTCAGATCTCGAAGTCTATTTTCCATAAAATCAAGCGGTTCATGATTTTGACATTCATACACCAAGATATGAATTTGTTAGTGAGACTGCGCAAATCTGAAATTTTCAACATGGTGGAATCTAAAGTTGGTTTCAAAATATTACCTGCGGCAATTCTGAACGTGTTTGATTCCGAATTTTGGATATGTCTTGGATTTTAAAGTCCAGTTTCTAAAGAAAACAAAATGGCTCATATTGTTAACGTTCTCACATTGAGATATATATCTCCCACCACAAAAGGTGCAAAGATGATGAACAATATTATCCTCAAAGAAGGAGGATGTATTTCCAAATACAGAGAACTTCGAGACATGAACGCCAACGACATTTAAAAAAAAGCAAAAAGAAGCTAAGTTCCATCATGGGGGCATCAATACATCATAATAATCAAAGAACTATTGATATTGAACCGCAAAGGAAGAAGGAGTATTAATGAAAACGCGTGCTATAAAATAAAATATATAGAGTTTTCATTCTTGAGAAAAGCCGCTAGTTAATCAAATGCGAGAAAAAAGGCGGATAAAATACTCTATATTGACTAATCTAAACACAAATTGTAATTGACCAAGTCTTTAAGAGTTGCCTCTAGGTGTTGTCTCTTCATCTCCACGTCGGCCAAGTCATCAGCAATTGCAACATCAGAACATCTACAGTACTCCTCTTCAGCAGATAAGACTCTAGATTCAATCTCTTCAACCTCTTTCTTGGCAACACCTCGAAGAGCTCTTAACTGTTTCACCTTCTCATTGGCCTCGTTGAGAGATCGACTGGCAGCAGATAATTTCTCGGCCTTCTCCCCTTTCTCAATCAAGACAAGATCAAGTTGTTCCTTGGCGTTTAAAAATGAATCTGATTTTTCAACATCCACAACCTTGTCAGAAAGAGTTGACCCTGCCTGGTCATATGATGTGGCAAGCTCAAACAAAGACGTCAATAGTCCTTTTAGAGGGGAAATATCCACATCCTTTCCGTCCATCTCCTCGATAATTACTTCGATCTCGAATTGAAGAAAAGAAGCATTGTCTGCGGTAAGGTCCTTGAGTTGGCATGAATTTTAGCCCATGCATTTAGAATTAAATCCTTCCGAAGAGTCAAGACAATCTTTCTTCCATCAAATATAGACATGGTTGGTGCTGATCGTTGGTGAAAATTAGGCCCCGATTTCGCTCCAAGACTAGGAATGGAAGTTGCTTCTAGGTTTGACTTACCTATTGGAAGTGATTTCCTCGAGTCTGGCTCCGCGACAGATTTTCTACTACCTTGGGGCTTGCTTTGGCGGGACTCCATTGAAATGTGAACACCATTTTCCTGCATAGAAAAAGATATATGATTAGTTAAACTACTTGGATATTATAAAATAATATGAAGGTTTTAATCGTTACCTCTTTGATAGCCGTCAAAGTCCTTGAAGCACTGCCGATGCTGTCAGTAATCTCGACAACACCCAAATTAGCATCTCCTTGTTTGTTAGAATATGGCTTCACCCGCTTGAAGTTTTGATCTCCATTACTACTATCACTCTCGTTTTGGGACGGACGTTTGTTGGAGGTAGGAACAATGGTACCTAATGGAAAGGAACCCTATTTGGCTTGATGGGCCTGAACAAGGACCTTCTTTTGAACTTCTTTATATGGAGGTCCCTTGACGTCGCATGGTACAACCACTTTAGATTTTAAAGTAGGAGGCTTGCCCTCCCTGTTATACTCTTGAGGCGTGATCTCTGAAGGCGTAGTAGTAACTGGCCCAACAATATTCACCAAAGATTGCAAGTGGTTTTCAAGGAAGCGTCCATGCACTCTTTCTCACCAAGACTTATAATCGGACGAGACATGATTCTTCATCTTGGGAATAATAGGGGAAAATGTGGCATTTGACCTACTTTTAGACAAAACACAAATTCGTAAAAGTTCCAATCCTTTGTCTAAAGAGCACTCACGAAAATCTTGGTCCAAGCAACTGGGATGTCTTGATAAAAACCGAATTGACGACTGAAACAATGAGGGCTATAAGGCTCAGCGATGAAGGTCGATCCATTTCTCAAAGGAAGGTAATTCGAGCGAATACTCATAAAATAAGTTGACTCGGACTCTTCCTCGTTGCCATCATCACGATAATAATACGGTTGAGGATTTCTTGGCATTGTGGAAGTCCATACGCCACTTTCTCCTCCATGAATACGTTTTCTCGCGTCATCATTCCCAAAGTATCTCGATGTTCCCTCACTGAGTATATGGCCATCAGAGGAGTAGCCGGCCTATTCGTTAGAGCAAAATGAGTCTTGAAGTAGCAGGCCAACCAACCGTACACATAATGAATTGGAAAGTAAACTCTAGAAGGATCGAGTGGTGACCCATTTGAAATTGTGTTTAATCCCCTGTAAATGCTAGCTAAAACTGAAACAACGAGGTTAATTCTTTGCCCACACGCTAGAAGGCCTGCAATCTTGAAAGTCTCAGGCCGAATAAAGTTGCCTTCTTTTGTAGGGAGCGCAAAGACACATAACCAGCATGATTAAAAAGCAGCCAAGTATACTTCGTCTTTCTTGTCACTTCCAACGCCAAGTTTAACAAATAATGCATCTTCAACTTCAGACCAATTGACCATTTTACCTATGGCTCCAGTAGGGTTGTGTGTTGATTTGGGACGAGCTGACTTCTTTTCTTTTCTCGCTGGAGGTTATTCATACTTTAAAACCTTTTTGCTCCAGAACTCGATCCATCTTCTTACAGGGACGTTATGATTTTTAGCGTTTCCCTCTCGGAGTTGGTGATATGCATCGAACAATTGCTGACAGGCTTGTGGAAGGAACATTTTATTCTTGTCGTAAGCACCTGTAAGTTATCGAGTATTTGGAATAACTTCCTCATAAGGAGACCCCATTAAAAGCAGACCCCCAATAGTGCACAAATCCCAAAGGGATATGGATAACTCTCCAACTGAGGTAAGTAACGTGTTTGTTAGAGGACACCAAGCCTCACAAAAGGCTTGCATGATACTTGTAGAATGATCATAAGTAAACAATGAGGCATAGACAACATCATAAATATTGGTGGCCCTCAATACTCGATGGTTCCTGCTTAGAATATCTTTGGTCCACTCCCAATAGCCGGGGATATAATGAAATTCACCACCAAAAGTTAAGGAATCACTCCAGTATACTTCTCCTTTGAGGATTCGTCGTCCTAAGCATGAGAGGGAACTTGCCACATTTTTAACTTTGTGATTATGGGAGCGAAGAGTCCATGTCTTGAATTTACGTTTGGTGTTTTCGAAGGTCCAATCTACCAAACAAAACAGATTTTGCAAGGGTGGCCACGAAGCTGCATATAATCCGGTCAGTGGTGTATCAACTAGTAATCTGGTCTCCATTTTACTATCTTTGGGCTCTGAAATTACAAGGTACTTGGACGTGGAGGAAAAGGATGCTGAGTCTCTAAAGTAAACCATGTTCAAGCTGCATAAAAAAAAATTATTAGTACCTAGGTCAAAAGGGAAGTGTAACAATCACAATCTTGAAAGAAAGCATGAATAAGAAAAAAAAATCGCCTCAGACGTAAAAAAAAAAGGGATGTCTGTGTCGGACTTTTTAAAAGTTTTTTGTTGCGAACGTTTAAAGGTGTTCGTCACGAACTTTTAAAGGCATTCGAATTTTTAAGGTTTTCATTCCGAACTTTTAAAAGGCGTATGTTTCAAACTCTTAAAGGTGCTTGTCTTGAAATTTTAAAGGTATTCGTCGCGGCGAACTTTAAAGAGTCCTCACTGCTTATTTTTAAAGATTTCTACCACGAAATTTTTAAAAAGTCTTCACCGCGTGCTTTTAAAGGACTCAACCGCAAAATTTTTAAGGTCTTCACTATGGACTTTTAGAGGTCTTGACCGCGAGCTTTTAAGTATCCTTACGCGAACTTTTTGAATCTTCGCCACGAATTTTAAAGGTCTTCATCGTGAACTTTTTGTGAACTTTTAGAGGTCTTCACCACAAGCTTTTAAGGATCTTTACGCGAACTTTTATGGATCTTCGCCACAAATTTTAAAGGTCTTCATCGCGAACTTTTATAGGTCTTCCCCACAAATTTTAAAGGTTTTTATCGTGAACTTTTAAAGGTATTCACCTCAAACTTATAAAGGACTTCATAGTTTTACGAAGTTACTTCTAAAAAAAAGGAGACAATAGAGTAAAACAAAGAAGAAAGCAGGAGAAGAGAAGGGAAAATTATCTTTGCGTTAATGCTTCCGAACTGTCAAAAATAGACTCAATGTTGCTTGCAAACACAGCTACATGATTTCTAAAATTCAAAGGCGGGCATATTCGAATTTCATGATACTTCAATCCTTGTTTTATTTTTGAATTCAATATGCTCGTTCCCCGACAAGTCTTGAAGTAGGGGGCATTTGTAAGCATTTAAATTTTATTGGACTTAAGTCCAATAAAATAATTTGTACTATATGTTAAATACATTAGTTCAAATAAATACTACGGGCTAATATAATTGAATTAATTATATAAGTCCAACATATATGGATTAAATAAATAAGTCTTAATCCATTGGGCTAGTCCATTTAGTTGGGCTACAAATGATGAGCCCACTTCATTAGGCCCAATATGCCATCTTCCTAGAGGCTCGGTTTGGTGACATGTGTCAAATGACGTGGCGCGCCTAGTCAAACAGAAGAGTCAATGGGATCATGCCACGTGTCAAAATGACAAGGCACTCCAAGTCATATTAAAAGGCCAATGAAACTGCGCCACATGTGCAAGTGACATGTTCTGGTCAATCAAATGCGACCATGTCACACTTCAGTTTGATTGGTCAGAAAGAGTTTGTTCTTATCACAACTCCTCCCTTCCACAACTATAAATAAGGGTCTTCATAACTCAGAAAGACATTATAACAAGAAGCAAGAGGGAGCTCGTGGATCAAACGCTGCGGATTTCTCTAAAAGCTACAAGCATTCAAGTGTTCTAAGGATTTAAAAGATCAAGACGAAGATTCAAGAACAAGCTGCAAGCCCTTGGATTAAAAGTACGTGAAAATCAAGATCAAGCTTCAAGCACTTGGATTAAAATAAAATAAAATTCAAAGATTAAGCTCAAAAGCTTTTTTTTTATTTACCGTTGAAAAGTAAAATTAGAGGATTCATAGAGATTGTAACACTCAAATATTCGAAATAAAATACTACGGTCGTTGCTATATTTTTTCGGTCTTGATTTTATTTTCTCGACGCAATTTATTGTCTACAAACATAGTGGTTTATGAAAGTTTCTCTAATTTATATGGTGCAATTGCGTAAAAAATATATTTTTCTACTCACAACCATTTCTTCGGGCGAAAGACGTGTTCCTGATTACTTTATTATCTCATTTGCAAAAGAAAAACGAAACACTTTACTAGTAACCCACTATTGGAAAGCTATCCCAAACATTGGTACATTTGCCTAATTTATTTCCCTTTTTTAAGGAGTATTTGTTTTATTCTCTCTCTTTTTTTTTTTTTTAATCTTTATCAAATCAACTAACTCATTTTAAGTTTCCTTTAGATAACAGACCGGTAAACCTTTACAACTTCTTTTGTTGTGCTTTAAATATGATATTTCATATCGTGAAAGAAGCATTTTGGTTAAATAATTAGTTTTCGGTATATGAGTACCAAATTTACCACTTCCTTTTGGCTTTTGTCCTATTCCAGCACTCTCAAACTCAAATACCTTCCGAGTTCAAGTTATGCTCATTGGCGTGCCTATTTTTATATCAGGTTAAATTGACCTACAAGAATAGTTAACTTTTTGTCTCAAACCTGATATAATATCCTGAAAAAAAAGAAAAAAATTAACAACCTTTTATACTCAAAGGGGAACCTTGGAACAACGATAAAGTTGTCTCTATATGACCTACAAGTCACGGGTTCGAACCATAGAATCAACCACTGAGACATCAGGATGGGCTGCTTACATCACACCTTTTGGAGTGCGGTCCTTCCCCGTACCCTGTGTGAATGTAAGATGCTTCGTGCACCGGGCTGCCCTTTTAAAAACATGTTATAGCTGGTTAAACTGAATAGATTGAGTAAAAATTCTTTATTGACGCCCATAAATACTAGGGGTGGTTGTTTGTTTTGCATATGAAAGTCAAAACTTACAGCATCATATGGTTGTGTGAACAATATTGGGGTTTCTCACATGAATATCCAAATCACAGGTTAGCCTCAGCTGTCTCCCGTGCTCAAGCCTTGCGCAAGCATGTTTGTGTCTGCACCACAAGAGGCAACTTTTTCCACCCTGAGAATGTCTCTTTCTTCTTTAACAACCTTATTATTACAAAGCAAAAACCACGTGCAATAGTATTTCCCTCTAAGAAAAGAAAAATCTAGCGTCTTATTAGGAAGAGGAAATAACAGGAAACCTTTCTCTTTCCCTAACTTGATGGTTAAAGTGCACTTTGACCTGTGTTTTATATGAGGATAAAGAAAAGTTTGTGGGCTTTGCTGATATGGTAATGAATACTTCTTTATAGTGAACTGTGCTATTCTCGTGTTATTGTTGTCATGTTTATCAATTAGTGTGTACCAAGTTTACGTGCATATGACTATATAAACATATCTATTGTCTCAAACACTGCCCAGCAAAATTGATCTTAATCGTAAGGTACTGACCATTCAAGTTCATACTAAAATTCAGCATTTTCCTTTTTTTTAAATTTCCTGTTCTACTTGCTTCACTCAAACCTCAAAGTCTACCAACTGTTTGCGTCCTTTTTTTTGTTCAAACAATTGGTGCCTTCACTAAAGTATCATGAAAAAAAAGGACCAATTGTTACATTCAGTCCTGTCATTGGGAGTTGGTTTGTTTATTAGACCCTTGATTACTAATGACCTCAAGAAAAAGAAAAAAAACTAACTACATCTGTGAACACAAAACTCAGATATATCATTTTATATTCATTACAATGTTTGTCTTCATGCACGATATATGCACTGTTTACTGTACATGGAACGTAGTTTTCTATATTTTCTGCTCTGCCTTGTGTTTCTGTATTGTGGTATACTGATTTTGCTTCATTTTTTCATGATCAGGGCAAAGCAAGCAATTCACAGCTATGGACAGAGAGAATTCAGAGCTGTACCTGCGTAACTGTCAGATTATGTGGGAGAATGAGAAGCTGCGGAAGAAAGCTCAACGTCTCAACCAGGAGAATCAAGCTTTGTTATCAGAACTGAAACGGAAATTAGCAGCTATAAATGCCAAGCGGAAACCTGAATTTGAAGTTAATATGGGTTCCAGTTCTGTCAGCGATCAAATGGAAGCCAACAAACATCAGGTACTGGAATGAAAGTGATGTTCCAAGTCACTTCCTCCAGGTGTTTGTGAAGACCAAAATCATGAGAATTTTCAATTTGGGTTTTACCAACATTATAGCAATTACAAGGCTATGTGCCAACTAAAACTATTTATTTTTGCATTCACACCAAAATAATGTACTTTTTTAGTAATCAAATAGTGCTTGCCTAAAAGCTCTACTACCAACTGCAACCCCAATAGAAAAATCAGGAAAAGGATTATGCTGTAAGGGGTTGTGAACTAAAAAGCTATGTTTCTACTTCACCAACTATCAATCCACAATTAACTTCCTGTCTATGCTTGAGAATGTCTGGTAAAATGCCTTGAAGTGCTTGTACGCAATATCAATATCTTCCTTTCCGCATATCTCTCTCACGCTGCAATCGCAGAAAAGCAAAGTCATATTTATCGAATTAGATGACCAACTTAAGGAAGCAGCTGACAAAAGCGAATCTGGCAAACAAGAATGAGGAAGAAGATATAGATGAACAGATTCAAATACTGTAGTGTCTCTCAAGTTACATGCGATCATTTCATCATGTCAAACTACCAGAGCTGATGACAGCTTCAAACTTCATAAGTTTATCATCTAGCTGCCTGGCAGTTATCTTATACCATAGAGAAATTTTTATTTTGAAAAAGTACACAAAAACATTCTTTATGGCAAGTTCGCCAAAGTGCCTGGATGTTGAACATCTATCTTTTAGGAAACTCCAAAAAATAGTGCATATCACAACTTATCACTACTTGCACTGTAGGACAAGCACTGCAGCTTGATAATATAGATCGTTATGCCGAATATGGGCTCAAGCAAAATTTATGTCAGATGATGCATGACAATAAAGTAAGCTAGTTATAGACTGCTGCCCCTATCCCATCTTGGGTCAAACAATTTTACTGGAACTAAGAGTAAGGAAACAATTTTTTTCTTTTAGAAGTGTGTTAATAGTACTTGAGATTGGAACTAAATGTAAAGCAATATTTTTTTTGCTCTCAGAAATTTGTTAGTATTATGTTCTGCCTAATGGAAAGTTGAAACTACTGACTGGTGTATAACCAATTTCCAAAAAAAAGTGGAAGAGAATTCTAGAAAATTACCGTGTAGCACAACATTGAATGGAATAGTACATAACTAGGTACCTGTGCATGGATAGCTGAGCAATACCACAATCAACAGTACGGATTCCAACTCCTGAAGCAAGTATCGGACCTATAGTTGATCCACATCCCATATCATTTCGCACCACAAAGTCCTGTAAGGAGTTAAAGGAATAGTTATCATTTGCAGCATTAACACAAAGAATTTGAATCCTTAATAGAAGTTATACATTGACTCCTGAACAAGAGAAAGATAGGGAGTCAAGGAATAGGTCAAGTCATGGCTTCCATTCCCTCTTCCTATTTCTTTGATGGTTTCCAGTTCATTTATGCTAAAGCACTTGGAAGACGAAAATCACCTGTGTCGGAAGGCTGTGGAGTCTTGCAACTTCTTTAAAAAGAAAAGAGGTAACTCCACTCGTGGCATAGCGTTGATTTGCATTATGCTTGATTACAAGCCCCTTCTGTAATTCAGGACGATGGTGCTCCTCATGCTTATCCACAAAATTAGGGTGAACTCCATGAGCCATATCAGCAGACACTGTTATTTGAATGAGATACTAGACATAAGTTTCACATGAGATGTAGAGGAGAAAATAATGTGATTCGACAAGAATGCTGGAAACTGATTTTCATTCTGTATGTTATGACATCACAAGCTATTTGCATGTTAGACACCATAAATTCTGGTAGAACCTATTGACAAGGAGAATGATGTCCTACTTGGCTGGTTTGTATCACACTGCAATCACATTTGCCTTTCTATGAAGGAACAAGTTTCGAGGAACTCTTTAGACCTTCTAGTTACATGAAGCGGGAGAAACTCCATCCTTGAGCAAAGGCTGGTAGATTTCACAATAAATTAATTAATGAAATGCACTCATCAGGGGAAAACCTCAGTACGGACACTTAGTCAGTCAATAGAGCATATAGTGAATGAATGTATTAGTTTTTCTTCAAAAGGCAATTGTTAAAACACCTTTGCATGTATTCAGATTGATATGTTCAGCAAATGAAACTGAAGAGGCGTAAATTTAACAGGGCCCAATATTGAATTTACTGCCTTTTGAAAGAATCACGCAACGTAACAACCTTTCACAGCATATTGTCTTATTTTGAGCTGGGATCAATTGCATTACTGCTAAACAAGGCGAGGAGTATCCACATAGGAAAGGTTTGAGAGTACAAACAGGAGTAGCCAGTCATATACAAACACTTATCTGAAGGCCACAGACATATCAAAAAAAGAGTACCAAGAAAAGAGTGGCGAATCGCGCGGGCAAAATCAGATTCTCCAGCAGACTGATGACTTAGGCAGTCAGTTATTCGTCTCATTGCCTCAAACATAGTTGGCGCACCAGCTCCTTGGTATGAATCTGAACCAACCTAAAGTCTTGGTGGAGTTAGACCTCATGCTTAAGTATGGGAAACTGAAACAAGGAATATCAGTTCATTCAAAGTTCAATTTCAAGCTGAACTTGACTGATTAAATTAGGAAATTTCGAAACAAGTAAGAGACTGACAAACTTTCTGGTTTTCATTTTCTTGTTTTTTGGGGGAAAAATGTAAAAACAGCTTAGAAAGAGGATATAAAATATTTGAAAAGAGCTTATAAAGAGGATTCAGTGTACTGCTAACCGATCTTTATTGCTTTTGTGCTCACTTGGAACATTTGACACACATGAAAAAATCGATCTACATCAAACAAGTATTTTCAAGACAAAAATTTGGTCTGTGATAAGCAAAAATACTTCTTAGTTTGAATATTCTAAAATTTAGAAATTAAAATTTAGAAATTGAACAAGGACTGATCTGATGTTCCCCAGAATCTACCTCTCATCTAAGAGTAGCATTTGTAGAATGCAGAAGAAAATAATTTAAGGAAACCACTGCTAGAACTTTCAGACTGAGCAATATTACGTACCTCTTCATTATCAAAAAGAGCAATCATCCGAATTGCTTGCTCATTTGATAAATCTTCGGGCAAAGCACATGAATCAACCAGAGCTCTCAAACCACAAAAGCTTGACGCAAGATTATCCAATCTTCCAGAAAATATGAACTCATTATTTGCACCTCCAAGGCAGCTAGGTTGGGTATCACAAAGATTTAACTCAACACTAACTATGTCATCAATTTTACAGCTGAGCTCATCTGACAAGATCTGCGATCACCGAGGAAAATATCAATGTTCATATCCAGTAATCCATAATGTATTCCTTCTCCATCATTCCCTTGTGTAAATAATGTAACAAATTCTAGATGTTGGAAAATAAGATGGAAGAACAGAAAAGCAGTACACACATCATATAAATGAGGTGTGTAACAAATTTCATGGCTTTCAGTGCTGCTACCACTAAAGCAAGCAAACTAATATAAATAAGGCATTCTGATAAACATGCATGTGACAATAATAGCAACGTGATCTACCAAGAATCAAAAATCAATACAGGTTCTTGCTTTTCAATCGGCTAAAGGTATCGTTACTAGACATTTAAATGTGTTTGTTTTTGGAGACTATTAGAAGCTAAAGCTCTGTGTTTCTAGTTGGTTATCCTAGAAATGAAGGATATTTCGATCCCCAAAAGTTTGAGCCTATAAATAAGCTCATGACAGATAATTTTCCTTACAAACAGATAAAGAATGAGCTTCACAGAAAAAACGTTACACCTACACATCTTTGGCACAAAAGAGCCTTCAACCTCTGACATTCAGCTACCTATCTTGAGCATTTGTTTGATACATTATTTTAATATTCTTAACACAGTGTCTCTTACATGCTGTCCAATATACTACAGTTTTTCAAAACAAATCTTGATTCGAAGCAACGTAGAAAGAGCAGGTTAAAGCATTCACAGTGTTTGACCAGGGAATGAAATAATGAGAGCCTTCAACCTCTGACATTCAGCTACCTATCTTGATTATTTGTTCAATACATTATTTTAATATTCTCAACATAGTGTCTCTTACATGCTGTCCAATATACTACAGTTTTTCAAAACAAATCTTGATTAGAAGCAACATAGAAAGAGCAGGTTAAAGCATTCACAGTGTTTGACCAGGGAATGAAATAATGAGGAACCCATCTGTCAGTCTACATTCTATAGTTAATAATATGATCAGATCAGTCCAGGAAAAAATTCAGGAATGGAGTTTCTCTTTTTGGTTGTCCGTCAAAATCTTCTTTACATATCTATGGATTGACCAACCCAACCTAGAAAATTTCCTGGACTATAGGTCAGATTTAGAGAAAAAAATATAAACAATTACCTGCAGAAGGAGTTGATGATGAACATCTTTTGAAGAAGCCACGTTACTTTTCTCTGTGGAATCAGCAGTTGCATTCTCTGTCTTTGTTGCCAGTAGTGGAATAAGTTGAGTCTCAAGGTTTGGCTTAAAACCATCTTGATTCACAGTTCTACATGCCAGGAAAATTGGACAGGGCAAAGGAGATATCAGCAAAGCCTTCAAGAAAACAAACACTACAGGAAAATGCTTGATTGCCGTTAATCTTGTGGTGAAAGAAAATAAAGATCATTGACAACTGTCTTATTTCACACCAAAAAAAAAAAAGATCATTGACAACTGTCACTGATAATTGACCAGTTTGACAAAACATAAATCAAAAGAGCTCCTCCATCAAGGTTACCCTTCAATCTTTATATTAGTTATTGATGTTTGTCAATCTAAAGAAGATAGCCTAACCTTAAAAAGGATGCTATGTTTAACAATACTCCAGTACTTCAGAAAAAGAACCAACTTATGCACAGTATAAAAGTGATGCTACTAAAACAAGATTCCCTTTCAACTAATAACATCTGATGAACAAGAAGGCTGAAATGAGTTTGGGAAAAGGATAAAAATCTTTTTTTCTTTCTATTATGAGTTTACAAGTGTTAGAAAGACATAAAAACATTCGGAGAAAAATAGCTATTCGGAGAATTTTTGTCAGTTTGGAGAATTTTTGTCAGTTTCAGACTTTCAAACTTTTGAAAACATAAAAACAGAAGAGGAAAAGGCAGTTGCCTTCTATTCGGAGAAGAAATTGCAAGTTATTGTTCTCATTGTGCCACAGGTGTAGGACTATTAGAACGTACAATAAGCATGAATGAAACTTTTGTACCAGTTGCAGTAGCTGGTGTGCTTCTAAGAGCACAGATCTTTACCGGATGCTTTGCACAAAAAGGATTGCATAATAAACCAAAGAACAGCCTTATCCCCATAAATAATAACAATAATGATGATGATGATGATAATAATAATAATAATAATAATAAAAAAAAAAAATTAATAATAATAATAATAATAAATAGGCTAAGAACAAATTAATTTTGCTGGACAAGATGTTAGTTAGACCGTGTCTCTTCTTAGTAAGGTGATTTACTGAGCTAGTCAGCATGGAAAGGAGGAAATATGTCTGCACTTTGAGATAAATACTTGAGCTTTCAAGGGCACTGAAACACACTTAGGTTCGCAAGCAACTATTAACACTCCTTAATTCTGAAGCTCATGGTAGATATTCAAAGATTGACCTCGAAAGTCTTTGTAAGAAGTTCTATCAATAAAAGAGAAGCAAAGACACATGCTAGGCGATCCAACAATTTAAGTAGGGCTTAACTTTCACTTAAACTACTCAGTATATCCACAGGATTTCAGATTTAAGTGCTTAAAAAAATTGCTATTTGTCTTGAACCAATTAATCTTATTTCGCGTAAAATTTAGATCAAGTACAAACATACGTCATTTCTGGGAGAAAGCTATTCAAATTTGCATGAATATTCCCATTCATGTTCTAAACACATATTGACACATTAATGGACCAATTTAAGCATAACGTTGATTATTGATTTATTGTTTTTCCCAAATTCAATTTCCTCCACCACGTGTCAAAGGGAAAGAAGGATGAAGTTAAAAATAAGAGAATTTGACTCTCAAACTTGATCATGCAGGAGTTATCAGCTCCAGTTTCTTATTGTGTTTGTTCTCTGTGCAATTGATTTGTGGTCTCAAAGCAATAACTTAGATGTTAGATGATATCAAGAAATAAGGATCATGTTTACCTACTCAAGAATGTAAAAGCGCCCTCACCACAAACAGAGAGCAGGAAAAACTATGAGGAAAAAAAAAGGAAACTTCAGTGAAAAGCAACTGACCGATTAAGATGAATAGCCAACGTAGGCACTCGCAAGAGAGGCCTCGTTATTTTCACAAGCCTGTGCAGAAAGGAACCATCATCAGCTCTTAGAATAACCCTCCCAGCTACACTCAAATCCCGATCAAACCAAGTGTGCCATAACCCACCACCATATAATTGCACATTGACCATAAGATAGCCAGATTTGGTCGATGCAGACTTTGGCTTTAGTTTTAAACATGGGCTATCTGTGTGAGCAGCAATCACGTGAAAGCCATTACCAATAGAATACCTGCAAAGCTAATTCATATCTCTGATTAAACAACATAAGTAAACATTCCTGAAGAAGTGGAAAACGAAGTGGTTGGATGAGAGTAATATTGTTTAGAGAGGCTGCCCCTTGATATAACTGGTGTCTAATTGCAGAACATTCCATTTTTTAATTTGGTTTCTACAGGCTCATATATGTAAGGAGCATTGCATGACTAATTAGAAATTGTAGAGGTATGTAGTGTTTGCTCACTTCTTTCCAATGGCAAATGCAACCAAAGAAGACATGTTCCGTGTAAAGAAATAGCGCCCACCAGGCTGCAAATCCCATTTCTCATTTTCTTTCAGCAGATGAAATCCAGCGGCAATTAGTTGCTTTTTTGCTTCAGCTATCATAAAAAAAAGAAAGAACACATGTTAAAATAGTGTGCAGGTGAAAGCAGAAGTCTGAATTGACTGCAACAAACCATAAACACAAGAACTCGGTTTAAGAGATCTGTACACTCCCCATACATGCCCGAACACAGAAAATGTAGCTTTCACACCAAACCAAAGTTCAAATATTGCTTCCAATTTCCAAAAAATCTCAATTGATAGACTGCCTAAATTTCACCCACGTAAAAGAATAAATTTCATGCAGCTCAGATTAACATATACTGTTGCTTGAACAATAATCAACCCAGTCGCCAAAAAACTAATAATTTGAGAAGCATCCCGTGAAATGAGGTAAGCTCACCCATTTTCAATAGAAAGAATCATGCAAAAGAAAATGGTGAACACTATGAGAAAAATAGCTTTGTTTATTTTAAATGCCAGTTAACTTATGCAACAAATCATATGCTCTATTTATGATATTGTCATTAAAATGACATCATGGTGGCTACAAAATCCAGCTGAACCAGATAAAGACGCTAAAAGAAAACATAACATACGAACTTTCTCAACTATCGAACTTGTTTAGTAGATACACCACTCAAGTCATCAATCGCCATTAACAAACCAGGTTTGTCTCCTACATTTCTTACTCTCCTGCCTTAATCATCTTAGCTCTGCTGTCTATCCTATTTTAACACGTATCTGATCAAAACAACTAAACAAGTCCAAATACAAAATTCAAAACCTTTTGAAAATTCACAAAATTCAAGAACTGTGATGTGAATTGTGAACCCAGGTCCTCAAAATAGGCAGAGGAGCATCAAGGATGCATGGTTTAATTTTATACACTTTTCTGACTATGTCCCTTTGTTATATCAGATGTCACAAAAATAATGAGACATGTGGATACGTGCACAGCATATTGTCCTGTACATGTCCACCACGCATAGTGGAGACATAAACTTTATGCACTTCCACAGCTTGATAAATCAAATAATATTGAATAGCATAAATATTGTGAAGCAAATAATAGCCAGATAACAAATGAAAAGTACTAACCAGAATTAAACAGCCAATAATTTACATTGTAGCAAATTTTACACATAATCTTGTAAACCAATGTTATATAGGAACCAACTAGCAGATATTACTTATAACTAAGTTCCGTTAAAGCAAGGTGATATAGTTAGATCATAGACAATGCACCAACACAAAAAAGCAGAAATAAGATAATGTGGAAAAGTAAAAAATGCAATAGATCTGAAAGGAGGATGGCCCATAAAAGACGCAGTCATAAGTTTAGATCAAATTAGGAAGAGCGAGAACACCTACTCCAAATGTTTGGAGAATAAAAGTTTACGACAGTCTAAATTTATTGGTACACTGTGGGGTGTCAGTTCACATGCTCGTTGAGGGAATTACAATGTCGTGATTGTTTATGCGGTGAATGATAATGAATGTATTGTTGTACAGTAAATAATAATTTAGAGACTGTTATGCAGTGACTAATAGTAATACAGAGAATATTATGTAGGGATTACCTACTTTAAGGGCATTTTGGTCTTTAAACACTCATCTCTGTATTGCTAATAGTATAATTTTGTTCCGAATTCTATCTCACACAGAATAGTACACAGATTCCTGCCTAACTTTTGAGAAAGATATTTTTCTTTTTGGAGTAAGCAGATTCCTGCGTAACTTAATGCAAGTATTATTTAATATGGTCAACCAGACATTGTATTAATTATGCGAAGAATACATTTTCTTATACTACTAACTAAATGTTGCATTATTTATGTGGGGATTGTTTTCTATAATCCTCCAACCAAACATTGTCTTATTCTACACAAGATTTTATGTTAGGATTATTTTACCTAAACCAACCAAACAAAAGCTCTAACGTTTTAAAATAGGATAATAAAACGTATGCACAATTGCTCATTATCAAAAAAAGAATATTCATACGCAATTGCTTAATTTAGTTAGAGAAAAGAATTAGGAAAATTAATTAAGTCATTAGTACATGCAACATTTTCCAATAAGACAATTTGAGACCAAGAACTCAAGAGACTTGTGATGCTATAAAAACACCTTGTCAGATATTAATGCAGCTGCTTGATCATGTCACCTGATCCATGCCGTGGTACTAATTTACTCTCTCACTGGGTTTATTTAGTTGTGCCGTTTGCTGTGAGGTGTTTTTGTCGTTAAGTTAGTGAAGGGAAGACCGTATTAAAATCTAGGAGGCTGCTCCCCTTGTCCTTATTCTCATGAACGTGAAAGGAGAGGAAAAAAGAAGCTTCCTATGGGACTACCAACACTGCTTAAAAAGCGGCAACTTCGCCTATTAAATGCTTTGTATATATGCATGTATTTATCATGATAGCTGTCCTCCTACATTTCTATCGCTATTGGAGAAATTTCTTTGCTATAAAGACTATTATTTGCCCTCCTTTCTACATGATGCACCTGATGAAACAACATCGGCATAGTGCAATATCAGTTATTCACCTATAGTGCATCTATTATTTCACGGTAAGCAGACTAGTTTTGATTAGGGAAAAGACAGAACACAAATGAAAGGACTTTGGTTACTACGTCAAAGTGCAATATAAAACTATGTCTAAAGCATTCATGGAATCTATAGAAACTAACTTAACATCTACACTTTCTGTTAAATGACCTTACTGTCCTGAGATCATTTAATAAAATTCTTCTAACTCTCAATTAAAGAATTTTCCACGACAATCTTTTCTTTCTTCACGTCATTTCACCTTTCATTTTCCTTGACACACCCAGACCAAGTTGTAAGCATGGAGTCCCCTTACCCAATCTTAGACGAAGGACCCCTCTTTTGCCTTTATTCGTCAAACTTTATCCTTCAATAATTGGTTATCCATGTATTGATTTGGCAACATCTATTTCCTTAAATCCAATATGGGATTCTTGCATAGAGTGAATCTCTCTGTTAAAGTCATCAAAATTGGGATCATAGCGATCGGCAGAGTGTCAGAGAACCCTTTTTCATGCTCAAGAACGATTCTACTGGCTGATTCCAACTTTGTTATAGGATATATTTTGATGAAAAGAAGTATACTGTGCTTTAATTTAACATTATTGTGCATTGCCTCACCATGAAGCATTCAATCTTGGAGGTGGTTGAGAATTGAGATTGAACAGGTGTCGGAATTTGCATAACCAAAGTTGATAAATACCAGCGCTATCTTCATTAGAGACAACTACCACTAACTAGGGGTGGGCATTCGGTACTTCGGTTCTGTATTTAAGAACTTCGGGTCGGTATTCGGTTTATCAATTGTGTATACCAAATACCGTACCAAAGTGGTTCGGTATTTCTTATTTTGGTTCGGTACGGTTTCGGTATGATACATAATGTATCACGTTGTGCTAATAACACTGTTAAGAGCCTAAGCAAGTAGAAATAAAAACAGAATACCACCTTGATTTACATCCCTTTCTAAAGTGACAGCAGCATCAAACATGGCAAATTGGCAATAGTAATTTTGACTCAAGCAGAAGAATAGTTTCTCGCAACATCAATATTTTGAGAATGAGGAGAATAAGAAGTAATTTTAAAGACTATCCAACTATTCTAACTATGTCATTATTGTGTAATGAAATTTGACCTAACTTATCCATCTCAACAAGGATTTGACAATAATTCTGTGGCAAAGTGCGGTAGGGGCTGTTTACCATATTCTTTTCCCCGCTAAATAAAAAACTATTTCTCCTCTAATATACTAAACAGAGAACAATAAAATTTAACCACTTAAGATAAAAACAAAAAGTAATAACAGGTTGAGGAGATATCCTAAGTAAAAGTAATCAGAGATCAATAGCAAGTTAACAAGCAAAATGTTGTTGCGTAACAGTTGGCAACTTCGGTAAAGGTATTTCAATATTTCGAGCTAACCGAAGTATTGAAACTTCAATACCGAAAACTGTACCGAAATATCGAACTTTTGAAAAATTTATACCGAATCAGTACCGAAATACCGAAGAACCGATACCGAAATACCGAACTAATTCGGTCAGGTCCGGCTTTTCAGTTATTCGAATTTTATGCCGACCCCTACCACTAACTTTGACCTATGTTAATAACTTCATATATAATTACCAAGTTTTGTGATTGACCAAGTCACAAAATGTAAAATTAGTCCAAAAGTGTTTTCTTCTTTAGCTTTCTGAAAAAGATGCATATTGCCCATAATCACTACTCTGAAATTAGTCATAAGTAACCCTACTCATTTGCTATTACATTTGGCATTAACACTTATGGTTGCAAAATTTGGAAGAGGAAGACCGTCTCTTTTTAGTAAAACAACTTAATTGTGCTTTTCTCATTCCATCTTTGCTCCGAACTCTTAACACCAAGAGGAAACATTTCCATTTTAAGGCAATCTTCTCAAACTTCGTAGAAATTGCACGGGTCGCCCTATTTGGTCGTCCCCAGTTAACCTATACCTATATTTTTAAAATTATTTAACCTATACCCTAATTTTTACAACTTCAGGCGCCGCCTTCCTGATACCTGTGCAAAACTTCAGCTTATTTAGTGCTGAAGTTTTTACAAATTAGCTAAACAACTTCAGCAGTTGAAAAAGCTTTATGACAAAACAAATTAATCCAGGACAAAACTTCAGCTTATTTAGTGTTGAAGTTTTTACTAAATAACTTTAGCATCTTCTGTTGAAGTTTTTGAAAAAACTTTATGACAAAACTAATGAATCCAGGACAAAACTTCAGCTTATTTAGTGCTGAAGTTTTTAAAAATGAACTAAATAACTTCAGCACATCTGCTGAAATTTTTGAAAAAGCCTAGAATGCTGAAGTTTGCCTGATTGCCTTTGCTACTTCAGGCCCGTATGCCTGAAGTGTATGCGAAAAGTGGGTACGCTTGCAATTTTTTTGGCAAAGCGGGTATAAGTTAAAACATGACCTAAAAAGCGGGTATAGATGCAAAAGCCCCTCAAACTTCCTCGCACTTCGTTTCGAGCTCAACTATTGTGCGGTCATGCATGAATTTGGATTTTATGGAGGAAAATTAGGAGATAAAATGCACAACAAGAAAAGCACGGTCAAACCTCAAGTCCAAACCAATATAGTGTTTTCCTTACCACTTTCCCCCAGTAAGCAACATTCATTGTTCCTTTTCCTTAATTACATTACAAAGCATATACATTGTTCTAATTCACGTGCTTTGTTATTTGGTCCAAACAAAAAATGCTAGCAAATGTAAGATGCATTAGAGTGTGAATATCTATATTGATGGTCACAAATTAAAAACTGCAGTCAGAGACAAAAGAATGGCAACTTAATACATACACAATACAACAACAAGTTGCGCCTTCAGGAATATATACCTGTAGCATGAAACTGAGTCCATGACTCATTCAGATAGTCTAACAGGTCGCCAACAATTGATGTACTCGATTCAGAACTTTCAGCACTCTGCATTGCAATTAAGGTATAGGTTAACAACATCTTTTGGAAAAAAACAACTGTTGCTGCCTGCTGTTGAAGTGTTGATAGATGTTAGCAAATACTCTCTCTGTCCCAATTTGTCTGCCACATTACTGTTTAAAGAGTCACACCATTCTTTTTTCAGTTAACAAATATAGTCCTTTTAACTGAATTTTCAAGTATTTTCTTAAAATTTCAGTTATATAAAATTGTGGTTTACAGCATTTTTATGTAATAAACATATGCTTTTATTAAATATTAAATCATATCTGAATTCACACCAAAATTAGATGAATTGACTCTCAAGCCAAAATTATATTACTTGACTCTCGCACGGAACTACGTTATTTTAAATTTAAAAATATTAATAAAAATTGATATTCCAACTCACAAAAAAATTACTTGAATCACTAACTCTCGAACTATGAATCATGCCATTTCTTAATAGAAGAAAATGTTAAAATTTTGATATTGGAGTTCACACCCAAAAAATTAGGTGAAATTGACGTAATTATTTACAGTATATTAGTGAATTTTAAACTGCAATAGTAGACTAAATTTCCATTTTTACCAGTTTACCAACTAATGCTTTATAATCACCTAATAAATGATTTTAGTGTAAAAAAAATTTAGGAAATAGAAGATGACCTCTGGAATTGAGCCGGAGGTGGAGCACAGAGGTGATGTGACGGATGAGAACTTACGGAAATGAATGCGGTAGGGCTTATTGACGTTGGGGACATTAATGGAGAAACGTGGTGATGAGGAGTGAGGGAATTTTGAGAGAAGTACTGAAGGTTTGGGGAATGGATATGGTTGTAGGAATTGGAATCGAGCTATGGCGTTGGCCGCCATTGTCGTGTGAAACACTACAACTATCTGGACTGAAATTCTGTTACCTATTTGAAGGATTGGGCCAAAAGACCAGATTAACAATAAAATATTACTCCATTTTACCTTTTTACTAATATACTACCCGCGGATAAAAACAGGTCTCCCTTGTAAAGTAAATTTAGCGATCTCATCCAAAATAATTAAATCAAAAAATAAATATATAAATTACATAAGATTGTATGTATGATAGGGACCACAAATATTAATACACAAAAACATAAATAGCAGAGAAAGTTAGGTAACTGTAATAAGGCAAAAGCTAAAATAGATTTCCCAAAATTTACTTCCAATTCATATACACATCGTCCATAGTTGCATGAAAAATAAAATAATGATACAAAATCACAACCAATAATCAAGCATATATTCATAGTAGATATAAAATAACCGAGAGTTTAGTTATATTCAATTTCGATAAACACCAAATCCAAGAGAATATACGTGCAATAAAAGGCATCAACGTTCAATTTTTACTATTAATTACAATATTTTAAAAGTAAATTAGCAATTTCTGTGTAGATTTGGATAGCTTAGTTGTTACAACATATTGAAGTAATACTACAGAAGTACCTGGCTTTAAAAAGGATTAGTCCACCTAAAAAAGCAGAAATTTTAATCTCAAGTTATGATCAAAAAAATAATAAAACAGTTATACATATGGTACTCCTAGTGAAACAAAATAATGTGAAATGTTAGAAGATTTTGCAAACAATATGTTGCCTTTATTGCTCCAGGTGAATCCACCCCGAACAATATGCACCGCATCTGATCTTGTATGTTGTTTCTACTTGGTCTGGAAAGGGTTATTTTTTGTTTTTCCATGAAGAAGGATCAGTGAAGCTGGATTTGTATGCCTTTTTTGAAAGAAATTGGAAGAAAGATGAAGTGGTTTGATGATTTTGACAGATGAAAAGTGGGAGTTCAAGAAAAGATCTGTGTTGAAAAGAGCAAAACGGTTTCTGACCAAGCAGTTTGAGTTAAGATTAACCAAAGGACAATCACAATAACTTTAATAATTAAGGTTAAGGAAAAAAATATTAAACACATGTAGAGTCATATTAGGAATCATTCAAGTGATTTTTTCTCTCCCTTATTCAATGTATATATTAAAAGAAAAAATTCTTAACTGAAAAGTGACCATTGGAACGTAAGGTCATTGGAATTCGTTAAAGCAATTAAACACATAAAATTGTAAGTTTATGCATATGAATATTTTACGCCTCCAATGACCACACTTAATTGTTTTAACTTGATTAAACACTCAGGTTATTTGTGCAATTAATTGCTTTATTTTGGCCATCAGTAAAATTGCTGCAATAAGCCTTTTACAAAATCGAAAATTATTTTGCAACTCGAGCACTAACTCAATTTATGGCAGATGCTAATTTTGTAAGTATGGATACATGGAGTAGCGCGAGTCACAACGTCAATATAACAGTATACCAACTATTCATGAACTTGCCAGTTAGTTAAGGATCATATTTAGTACTTTAGCCTTAAAATATTTGAGGCATAAGTGCTTCCATATTTTGCATTACTAAGTTAATAGATATTACATAGAGTACATGGAAAATAGATAGCCACCGTAAAATGAGATGAGAATGGAAAGAAAAAATTGGAAACCATAAAAGATGCTATGCATCCCCAATAAAATCAACATATAATAGTAATATGAGAAAAATAACCAACACTAGCAAGTAGCCTAATTAAGTAAAAAATCAATGGAGCTTTAACAAATTTTGGACTGTCATACGTATCTAGATAGGAAAAGTTTAATACCTGATGGAACCATGAACTAATTAAAATATAAAAAATGATAAAACCAAACTAACTAAACAGGAAAAGTTCAATACCAAGAAAAACATGAAATGATTCAAACATCTTGTTTATAAACTAACTAATCAGACATATCTTAGTTTCTGCAACAGTTACATGTGAAAACAACTTATGTTGTCTTCTTCTTTTTAAATACTCTCTAGTTTCTTTGCGCAATTTTTGCATGCTAAAAAACACTATCCATGGTCTAATTCTACGTGTACAATAGTTGCTACAACACAGTAATTTTCTGACTGCTCATAAAAATTGTGTATACAAATGTTATGTAGAGAAAGATAGGATAAAAGTTGTGCTAATTTAAAATCTTAAAAATTAAAAAGTAGGTACTCACATGCTTATAGTCACTCAGTTCCTCAATAGTTTTAACTCCAATACTTCCATATGCTAGCTCATCAGCAACAGAATGAGTTTTGTGTGATGAAATTTGAGTAATTCTTTGTGAGCTTTTTCCACGGACAGAAACCATTTTGTTTCATTTTTTAAGTTGAGATATGATCACACTCAACTATGTCTAATAAAAGACTAAGCGGGCGTTGTAAATATAATCTGGGGTATTATGACCAGAGTCGATCCCACAGGGAGTTAACGTATCAAGCAAGCTGTCAGAATACTAAACTTTCACTTGGTGTTGTTTAAACTACTACAACTGCATGAAAATATTAAAACTAAATATTAACTACAATAAGGTGTAAAAAATTACAATAAAGGTCTAAGGTTATGGTTTCCCCCGTCGGTGAACTTCCTTCTCGGATACTTCTTATAGTTTGATTAGTTGTCTCTATCNGAGGGCCCTTCAATCAACTACAACAAGAACGTAGTTGAACAAATAGAGATTAATCAACCAATCAAAATTATATTAATATCACAATAAGTTTATCCCCCAATTGGTTCCACCAAAACCCTAGATTAAAGAAATTAGCTAAACATATTCATAAGAATCAAACCCAAAATAACTTGCATAATTAAACTACAAAGTAATGAATAAAAGATGTAAAAATCAATGTTTTGCTTCTCTGAAACGTATTCCACAAGCGTCTCTTGTCTCTAATGGAATCCCCCTCTTCAAGTTGTATTTTTGGGTCTATTTATATGTTTGGGACAAACCCTAAACGTGTAGGAGACTTCTACTCATACCGGGAAACACTTAAAATCTTCAAAAACTCGGATCGGGCCAGACCAGGGACCTGGCTTTATGGCTCAAACGCCTGGATAAAGCCAGGCCAGACCTGGCGTTATGGCTCTAACGCCTGGATAAAGCCAGGCTAGGCCTGGCCTTAAGGCTCAAACGCCTAGATAAAGCCAGGTCAGGCCTGACCTTAAGGCTCAAACGCCCGGCTATAGCCCAGTGCACTCATCTTCGCCTCTTGAGCGTATTTTCGACGTTTTTGCATCCATTTAGCTCGGCTTCCATCTCCAATTCATCTACACATGAGATAGACTCCATTATGCACATACGAAGTGTATTTTTATCATTAACGCACATAAAATGTAAGGCATATAACGTGTTAAGCCATGAATTCTAGACACACATCAAGATACGTTAATAAATATTAAATTGATTTGAAATATCCTTAAATTAAGTATAATTTATAGACCTGGAGCAAAAGTCCCTAACTTGAGGAAGATTTGAATTGATCCAAAGCTTCGACGCGTGTCATGTCATGATTCACAGGATATTGTTTTGCACACATAAAAGTTATTTTTAAGAGTTTATTAATTGTATAAAGAAATTGTATTGTAAAGTAAGTAGACAATTTAATAACCCCGATATCTCAATTGCATGACGACGATAACATGCTTATCATTGGATTGATTCAAATATGGCTTGATCTGTTCCACAAAGTCTCCCCAAAGAGTTGCAGAAATGTTGTTGCTCCTACAATTATTATAAGGTTAAGCATAGAAATCAAAATAATACTTAGTTGAATAAATTGTTGCGAGCTTACTCATAATCTTGTATCTCAATGTTCATGTACATACGGATGTTATCATCTTGCTTGATAGAGTGTACGTCCTCATAACTCACAACTTCGCCAATAACATCTACAAAGCAAGGAAGTATGTGCAAAATTAGTAACCATTATAGACATATAAATGAAGATTGTATAAGAAAGTTAAAGTTTCATGATCTAATTTAATACTCCAAGTAAAATAATATAATATATAAAGGGATGGGGAACATAAGCATATTTGGACAATATGCTGCATTTTTCTCTTTTATCTAAATTTGGGCAATATTCTCAGTAAACATATATTTCCATTCCCTCGTCAGGATACTAATAGTAATTGACTTAGGCACTTCAGTGAAGATAAATCATGAAGATAAAATACAATGATAATAACTAAAGCCCCATTTATGAATCTATATGAAACATCCATTTGCAGCAATAGGGAAAATATTTATCAAGTCAGAAGATGATTGTTGCAGAAATAATCCAAGTCACTTCGTACTTATACAAATGATCAGCACTTTATAATTCAAAATTTTGGTTGATTTATCAAGTAGTCCTATTTATAGATTGCAGCAATAGGGGAAAAAAATTTAGCTACTACTTCACTGCCGTATTTAGTTATATTGATTTACTTCTCACTTAGCACTCATATAAAAAATAACTAAAAGTAAATTGAAACTGAAAAAGAAAAGAGAAATTTATTTACCGAATAACTCAGTGTTGTCAAACTCCAGGGGATTTGACAGCTGCTCATAGGTTCTAAATTTGAAGGTACACATGTTGAAAGTGGATCATGTATTTGCTCAAAAGTGGTCTTATGGGTGAACATCAACTTAAACTTGTGGTCTTTGATCTTCAGCTTCATATTATTTGGACAAATCACGAAATTCTTCATGATGAACAAACCGATTTCCTTAATTTGTTGTTTGAACCTTTGGATAAAAGACATGCCAATACTTGCGTGAATGCGGTCGCCCTTAAAAAATAGTCAATTAGTTCAAATGAGTATGTTATTTTGTATATGACTGTAATATACTTATGTATATGTTAACTTTATGTGTATAAATAACATGTAAAACAATACCTTTTCATCCATCACAATAATCTCAAGAGAAAAAGGGGTATCAGGTCTGTCGCGATCCGGATTTTTCCAAAGCCTGACAACACGAACCTTTAATTTCTAATTCATTGACTTGCTGTTAATTTGGCTAACAAAATTTATTTCAGTCGCCATTAA
This sequence comes from Nicotiana paniculata, assembly GCA_005239505.1. Lineage (NCBI taxonomy): Eukaryota > Viridiplantae > Streptophyta > Magnoliopsida > Solanales > Solanaceae > Nicotiana > Nicotiana paniculata. The sequence goes on along the minus strand of ML335389.1, from coordinate 16,735 downwards.
GCCCTGAAAATACACAGAGGTACGAAGCAAGAGATCATCAGCAAAGATCATTGTGATTAGGGCTTTTGCACTAAATAAACCATGAATACCACACAAAAATATATAAACAATGAGAGGAATGAAAATGTTTAACAGAAAAAATCAATAAAAAGTAAGTAGAACTTACAAAGAGCAAAGAAAGGCCAGTTCCTTAATGAGAAAAATTGAGCAAATCACAGTTCTAAAGATTCTCTTTTTAATACACCCAAATTTTCAATTGTCCCAATTTTCTGATCTTTCCATAGAAGTATATATTGTAAAAGTAGAAAATTGAATTGAGAAAACTGTGAACTCAAGAATCCATGGATGAGGAGTTGAAGTGGTGGTGAGAAATCGTGGGAGCATTGCCGAATTTGTAGGATTGCTATTTCTAGGGCAAATAGTCGAATGAAGGACGTGGGTATGAACTCTGAAGCGCCGAATTCCCTTTTCTCTTTCTTATAAAAAAATACAGTTTTTTAAAACAGTAGAAACTACCAATTTAATTATTTTTAAATTAAAAATTAAAAAAGAAAGTAATTTGTGCCAAATAACTAATGCTGGGCTTGAAACACCAAATTCCTAAATTCCTTTGTACAAACTACCTATTTAATTATTTTTAAATTGAAAATTTTAAAAAGAAAGTAATTTGATCCTACTGAATCTTTACAAAATAATATTCCTATTTAATTGTTTTCAAATTCAAAATTTTGAAACAGAAACTAATTTTAACTAAATTAACTGACTTGTCCAAAATTGCTACATGGAATTTTATGGGCATGACACTTGGCAAAAGTTAAGGGCTGACTTTCTTCCTTTTAAGTAAATATAGATATTTATTAATTAATTTCTTCTAATCATTTTTTAAGGGCAAATTTGTGAAAAGAATACGAGGGTGTTTGGCTAAGCTTATAAGCTGGTCAAACTAGCTTATAAGCACTTTTTGGCTTATCTACGCGTTTGGTAAGTTAAAAGTGCTTATAATTCAGGTGCTTATAAGTCAAAAATAAGTCAAAAGCTATACGCTAGTCACCCCCAGCTTATGAATTTTTAGCTTATAAACACTTTAAGTTTGACCAAGATTTTTACTATTTTATCCTTAAAATATTCCTTTTTAGAACAAAACTCCTACATCGATACTCAGTGCCTCAAGTATTTTTTCAGCCTAAACTATGAATTAAACATCAAAACTCATCATTTTTCTCAAGAACACTTGAAGTTCACTATTTCTCAACCGGACGTACGAATCACGTCAAATGAACTCCGATTCTCACCAAATTTCACAGATAGTAGTTAAATACTATAACAAATTTGTACCGGGCTCCGAAACCAAAATACGGGCCCGATACAAATAGTTTCAAATATTAATTCTTTTCTTTATTTCATTAATAATCCAGCAAAACAATTTCTTTCAAAAATTGATTTCTAAGGCTTGGGACCTCGAAATTCAATTCCGGACATATGCCCAAGTCACATATTTTACTGCGGATCTTTCGGGATCGTCGGGACACAGATCCGAGTCCATTTACTCAAAATATTGACCAAAGTCAACTATAATCAAATTTCAAATCTCTAATTTACTATTTCTCATATTTTTCACATAAAAGCTTTCCGGTTTCCCGCCCGGACTGCGCACACAAATCGAGGTAATTAAAATTAAATCTTTTTATGGATAATAAGCCTAGAATGGATTCTTAATTCATAAAAAGACCCCTTGGTTCATCACAAGAAGCGAATATCTCTAACTCAACCCAGCCACGCAGGTCGCCAAAACCCAAGAGCATCGCCACGAAGCACCTATAGAGACTAGCCACGTCATAAGTACCCAAAGAACCGAGCATATCCATTACAGTGCGAATCTAACCTACTACCAAGTTGTCCTATTTCTCCAAGTCCTTACCAAATCACCTTCAAATTGATACTTCTCCTTGTTAGAACGCCACGATCCTTAACCAAAATTCACCACACAAGAGACCCTAGTATAAAACCACAACGCTTTAAGTCCCATCAATCGCTGACTTCCCTCTTAAGCACCCTGAAGCACCACAACCGAGACATGCACTCTAAAGAGACCTCAAGTGAACCTAATATTTTTTCCCTCACCCTCTTGATACTGAAATGCATAATCCCCAATAGTGTAAAAATGCCACAAGTCTCGACACCGTCCAATGTAACTCTCAGTTTCTAGCCATATACCAATCTTGAAAATTCCAAATCGCTACATTTAAATCTTGAATCCATTATAACCATTCTCGAGAGTAATCCCATCTTTTCAAGTCTCGATTAAACCAACCAAACGGACCGAACGACTTGTGCTCCATTAGCACACTAATACCCAAGGGAGTAACCTACACTCCTAAGCAACCGAGCAATTTCCTACTCCATGCACACTATATCCTCCACCACTAACCACTCAATTATTCCATGATTCCCATATACCCATAGAGTGTAATACAACCCGTATCCAGAAATTTCCTTACTCGATTCATTCTCCAATTCCACCACTACAAGTCATAAATGATTCACTAGTATACCTAAAACTGAAACCAATACAACACATAATCGTGCAATCAACTTATCAATTGCAGACTCCCCCACTTGGTTCAAAGACATAGATCAAAGCACACAATAACTCACAATGATCATACTCTATTACTGCCACCATACCGCAGTTAGATTCAACTAAATCCTTCATAAGCTCATATAACACCACTCATCTAATACCTCAAATCATCTACAAATATCGCATTCATCCTTGTAGCAGTCAAGCCAACTCTCATATGCGACCCAAACTCAAATTACAACACATATAATCCACTGGTAAAAGAGAACTCGCTACAAAACAACATAGGGATCACACAACCTCAGGACACCCCGCAGGAGATAACCCACATGCTTAGCCTCCAACTGACATCTTTCTATGCCCTTCCATAGTCATAACTATTATGCAATCACTTAATCTTACTGAGTCTGAACTCATAACACGATATGAAGATCTACTTCACCATACAACTAAACAATATGAGAAATCTTTCAACACACCTATAACTCGAGGCCATACGCCAGATAAAGACAGAAATCAAACACCCATTAGTCCTTGTTGCATCTCAAGTAAACCCATCTCGTCACATTCGATCAATCCGAACAAAATATCGCAGTCAAATCATACTCACCACATAGTCATCAAATAAAACCACTAATAGGGACACCAACAGACATATAAGTCCTAAAAGCACGTGCTCACACAATCAAAATCCCGCACTCAAGCTACAGACAAAACCCGACCTCAAGTCCTCTAGACTAGCCCGTCATCAGCACGCCGCAATCACATCTCGCACCTAAACCATGAAATCACAAACAATTGATGCACGACTGATACCGAGCGCTCATGTGCGCACACGAATGCGTGGAAGAAATTCAAAGGTTACGCTTCAAGCTGAATCAATGTCGCACAATAAGAAAAGAAAGATGGGAAGTATATCCTAAATGTCCTGTAGCCTCTCGAAAATAGGTATGGACGTCATCATACCGATCCGCAAGACTCTACTAGACACTTGCTCATGACTTGTAGAACCTATGAACCTAGAGCTCTGATACCAAGTTGTCACGACCCCAAATCCACTAGTCGCGATGGCACCTAACCTGACCCGCTAGGCAAGCCAACTAATAATTATCCAATTTCAATTATATTAACAAGACAATTAAATAAAAGTAATTTACTGAATTTTATACATTTCCCAAGGACTGATAGTACAAATCATGAGCTTCTAAGAGTAGAGTTTACAAAACTAAAATAAAATAAATACATGGTTTGTTTGAGAAGTACATAAACAGAGTTTCATAACCTAAGTCTACCTCGAACAAAAGAGGCAGCTTCATCAGAGATGCATGTACATCTTTAAATCCAACAACCAGCAGACTTAGCAACAACAACTGCCAACATCTCCACGCAATGTGCAGAAGTGTAGTATCAGTACAACCAACCCCATCTAATGAGTAAGTAACAAACCTAACCTTAGGTTGAAAGCAGTGACGAGCTATCACAAGGTCGGATCCAATACTGGTATTCTACAACAGTTCATAATAGCATAATACAAGTAATAAAAGGGGTATCTCATAAGTAAAATTCTCAACTCGTTCACAGTTCCAGAAAAATAGGCATGCTTTTCAAATATCTTAGTGAGAACTCAAATCTTTTGCCGAAAATGCCGAAATACAGGTAAGTTTGAAAACTGTGATTTTTCCCAAAATCCTTTCAACAATAAATAAGATGTTTCATTTTCTTTCCAAATAACAAGTATAAAATACCTCTCTATGCCCACATATCAATGTGTATAATGATTCATGGATGACATGATACTATATAACATGAGGAAAAATGCATCTCTATGCCTGTATATCATGTGTGCATGCAAATGCCATGTATCTCAGCGATGAATCATGTACTTACACTCTCGAAGTACTCAATCTCACTGCTCAATGCTCAGCACACTCAGACACTCAGCGTTGTACAATAACCGCTGCAGCGTGCAACCCGATCCCCACACATTTATAGTCGACTGCGCGCACTAGGGGTGTTCAAACTCTGGAGGGGCTCCTACAGCCCAAGCACCATAATCTGCACGGACAACTTACGTGTTGCACGGACAACTCACGTGCCATAATATCGATATATGGATTCGCACGGATAACTCACGTGCTGCACGAACAACTCACGTGCTATGATATCAATACCTGGATCCGCACGGACAACTCACGTGCTATGGTATCAATATCCTCATAACCAGGCCCCCGGCCTCACTCAGTCATCAATCTCTCCAGTCTCACTCACAGGCTTACAATGTCATGAAACTAGCCCGACAACAAGAATATGATGTATCAATAAATAACAACTGAGACTGAGATATGATATGAGTGCATGAACATGACTGAGTATAACATATTAATGAAGCATGTGAAATCACCGCAAGAAATAACCAATATGGGTCTCAACAGTATCGGCATAAAGTCTAAACATGATATCTAGCATGTTTGACACCTCAATTACTTTATCACATGGTGAAAACATAGATATCGACAAAATAGGGCCACTATACAGTGCCATGGGAACCACAGAGTCCCAATTCACAGGGTGCACGTCCACACGCCCGTCACCTAGCATGTGCGTCACCTCAATACCAATCACATAACTCGTAATGCGAGGTTTCATACCGTCAGCACTAAGTTTAGAAGAGTTACTTACCTCGAACGAGCCAATACCATGCCGAGCAAGCCAAGAGATTCTCTAAAGATGTCATCCCGGGAGTTCCGACCTCAGAACATCTCCAAACTAACCAACAACAATTCAAATACATCAAACAATGCTAAAGGAACCAATCCCGATCGTAAAAGATCAAATCTTGAATCCAAGCCCGAAATTGGTCCAAAAAGCCCAACCTGGGCCCATACCTCGGAACCAGACAAAACTCACAAAATCTGACAACCCATTCAATTACGAGTCCAACCATACTAGTTTCACTCAATTCCGACTCCAATTCGATGTTCAAAACTCAAAAATTTATATTATGAAACTTTAGGTCAAAACCTCCAATTTCTTTAAAATTCAACGACTAATTGCCAAAAATGAAGATAGATTCATGAAATGTTATCAAAACTGGGTAGAAAACACTTACCCCAATCCTTGTAATAAAATTTGCTTCAAAGATTGCCTCAATCCGAGTCACACATCTCAAAATATGAAGAAAGAACCAAAACTCTTGATTTATAACTCTGCCCAGTTATTCCGCATTTGCAGTTAAAATGTCGCATCTGCGACCTCCGCTTTTGCGGGTGATGGACTCGCATTTGCGAGAAAGCCGCTTCTGCGATGGCCCTGACCGCATCTGCGGTCGCGCTTTTGCACAAATACCTCCGCATCTGCGGACCTCTAACCCTCAGTGAAATCTCGCATCTGCGACACTTGGCTCACATCTGCGTCCGTCGCACCTACGCAATACCAATTGCAGGTGCGGGACACCATAACCAACATCTGCAACATTGAAGAAAATGATCCGAAATCAATCCGAAACACGCCCGAACCCCTCCAATCATACCCACAAATCACATGACAGCACACGAACCTACTCGAGGCCTCAAAACACACATAAAATATCGAAACGACGAATCACACCTCAAATCGAAATCTATGAACTTGAACTTTATCCAAAACTCGCGCCGAAACATATCAAATCATCTCGGAATGGACCCAAAATTTGCACACAAGTCCCAAATGATATGATGAAGCTATTTCGATTCCCGAACCCACAATCCGAATCCGATATCATCAAAGTCAACTTCTGGTCAAACCTATGAACTTTCCAAACCTTCAAATTCCAACTTCCGCCATTTTGCGCCGAAACCTTCTAGAAACATCCAAATGTAAAAATCAAACTTGGTCAACTCTTTCAACTTAATGCCTCAACAATGATATTCATTCTTCCAAACCGATTCCGAATAACCTGAAAATCAAAACCGACGATTTACATAAGTCATAATACATTATATAGAGCTACTCATGCCCCCAAACATCCGAGCAAAGTGCAAATGCTCAAAATGACTGGCCGGGTCGTTACACTTCTGCTCTAATTGAATAAGGGCTGCCATGTACTTTATTAGTTCCTAATTTTCAATTGGACAATGATTTGATTCTTCTTTTTATTTAGTCCTGTTGGTTTCTTCCTCATGCCCTAACTTAAATTTCTATACACAGGTTTACCAAATAGGCCATACAACAATGCTTTTCTTCTCATATATCAATCGCTCTCGAACTGCTTCCAATCAGGTTGCTTGGATTTTATTTTGATTCTCTGACTGTTCTTTTTACTATCCCTTTCTGCAATTCATTTAGTTTCCCTGGTGTACGATAGCGAAGGGATGTACAGCAAGTTCCTGAACTGGATACTACCATTCAATCATGGGGAAGTAAAGAACTAGAGTTATTAGCATTTGTAATTGTTTTAGACATCGATTAAAATGAAACTCTACCTTTGTATTTCCCCATTAAAAAGGATTAAAGTTGTGTTTAACAGTATTCTGTATTTGAATGAATATTGTTTTACCTATGTTCTCTGGTGTTTGCATATTGTGATATATTCAGATTTTCTTGAGTGATGATTAGTATGTTACCAACAAATATTCGGATTTCTTATAGGTCGGTACAATATTCACCTATCTTTGTACTGTCAGTAAAACACTTTTTACTTTATGAATTTTCTCTTGTGTCATTCGCACCACTGCTGGTATTTTCTATGTTTCAGCTCTCCTTTGAGTACTTCACAATACCATCTTGACCACTATTGGATTGTGTTATGCTTTTGATTACTAATTTTTTCTTTCTAAGTTTCTTGTTGGTAGAACATCAAAGGTTTAGACTGTTATCCGTTTTCTTAAGCAATTCTTATTTCAGTACTGAATTTTTATCCCTTCATTATATCTTCATATGTCATCTGAGGCTTGGTGGTAATGATTATGAACTTGATAAGTTTTAAACAATAAAACTCTAGAATGCACGTTATTCCGACACCGAATGGGGGAAAATTTGATTTACCTGGTAAAGGTGGATTCCTAAGGCAGTTCACAAACAGAGCATATATGTTAGAATGCAACAACAACAACAACAACAAAAATAACATACCCAGTAAAATCTCACTAGTGGGGTCTGGGGAGACTAGAGTGTACACAGACCTTACCCCTATCCCTACCCGGAAAAGGGTAGAGAGGCTGTTTCCCTGAGACTTTCGACTCGACAAGAGAGACAATAATATCAGAAAAGAAAGAAAAGGCATGTAACAGCAAAATGTGCCAGAAAGAAAATAACAACAATGGATAAGTGAAAGGACAATAACACAAAACTATACAAAACAACAATGTGAACACAACATAGACCGCTAACAAACCTAAACAAAACTCTATCGGACTACCCGGTATAAAGAGGGAAGAACTCTCGACTACCACCCTAATGCTCGACCTCCACACGCTTAGAATGTCTTTAGTATAATTGCTTGTTGCCACATAGAATTGCTTTATAGAGAGTATTGTTTCTCCAACTCAATTGTGTAGGTTGTTGTGCTAATCTTGAGAATGCTTAGTACATGAGAAAACTTTTTATACAAGTGAAAATTATTACAATGAAATTACCTCTCCGTCAACTTGGTTTGAGAGTCAAGAGGATGTCTATTTGTTTCATTTCTGCTAAAGGAGAAAATGTTGTAAATATTTTACCTTGACATGCTTCCAGAGGCTATAACCTGATTATTGATCGTTTTTTATTTTGTGGCAGCCAAACAAGCACCAGTAGTCTAGGACGGGAAATTACAGCATCACTTAGACAACATCATCATCATTTACTTGCGAAGAATGGCGGCGCTCAATGGCTTAAATCTCCTGCAAGTTACTTAGCTCAATGGAGGTAACTTATTTCAACACCTTTCAAAAGCAACTGCAGCATCATCAGCTACCGCCTAAATAGCTAAGTCGTGCAACCTCCCTTAAATTTTTAACTGTATAGTTATTCATACTGCTTATCTAAAACTCTGCCAAAGCTACATCAAGTAAAAAGGGCAGTGGCCGTGGAAGAAGTCGACATCTATCGGCAAATAAAAGCTCCCAGCCTGAAGGAAAAGTAACGACGGGGATTTGCATCTATACCCGCTTTTTGAATCACGTTTTAACTTATACCGTTTTGCAAAAAAAATTGCAAGCATACCCACTTTTCGCCTAAACTTCATGCATACGGGCCTGAAATAGCAAAGACAATCAAGAAAACTTCAGCATTCTAGTAGACGGTCGAACTTAAACATTCTACTAGCTGAAGTTTTGTTCTCTATTTGTTAAACTTCAGCATGTTTTAGCTGGAGTTTTGTCCTGGATTCAGTAGTTTTGTCGTAAAGCTTTTTCAAAAATTTCAGTAGAAGATGCTGAAGTAACCTAGTTCATTTGCAAAAACTACAACACTAAATAAGCTGATTTGGCTGAAGTTTTATTCTATATTTGCTGAACTTCAGCATGTTTTAGCTGAAGCTTTGTTATGTTTGTGATGAACTTCAGGGCTTAAGTTTGTTTTATATTTACTGAACTTCAGCATTCTAGGAGCTGGAGTTTTTGTTTATATTTGCTGAACTTCAGCATTCTTAACTTTATTTGTTTGGAAGTTATTAGGTTGGTCGAAGTACATAAGCAACAAATGTTAATCTTCAGCAGAAAGTTCATCCTTATGAACTGAAGTTTCATAGCAGCACCAACAACAACAGAAGAAAGAAAACAAAGGAGGAAAAGAAGGAGGAGAAAGGGGGCTAAAATTATTTAAAAAATGAGTACAAGTTAAAACTTTAAAAATAATGGGTATATATTAAATGGGGGCGACCAAGTAACGACAGATAAAAGAGGAAGGCCCGAAATCGTAAGAGTACCAACTTTTCTGGTTATGTTAAAAGCTTTCAATATCATCAAATGTTCCGCTTTAGTCAATACGAAATTTAGACCTTTTCCATATATTTTTTTTAATGGCTTTATTTGTGAAAGGGGTAAAGTGAGCCTTTTGCGAATCACACGAGCAATTATGTGTCAATTTTTGTAGTAGTAGGGGGGATAATGGGGATTTTTACTTAGTTATACTATAGTAGAAACTTATTTACTTATATTCTTTATGTTTTATTATTTTTAATAAGCATTTAGATTTTTCTTACAAATTGTATATGTTGCTTTTTAAAAGGCTCTCACCCCATTATTAGTGCCTTCAATTAAGAGATTCAATTACATCATTTCCTTATTTTTTCCCCCTCCTTTTCTCTCTCTCCCTTTTTTACATCAAAATCCCTGAATCTATGCCAATCTCCGTCTTTTGTCTTCCCACCATTACCAACTTCATATTATTAAATAATCATCAATTGCATCGTTCTTTACTGGGAGACTGGACAACACTGAAAATGAAGAAATATTCAGGAATTGTGTTATGATAGTATGATAACTGTATCATAATTATTTTAAAATTGTATCAGATACATCAATGCCTAAAACGTAGTTATATCATACTTGTATCACAATTGTACCTAACTTGTATATGGTACATTAATACACAATAATACTTGATACAATACTAACAAATTATCATATATTTGTGATACAGAGTGTGAAATTCGTCACGAACTCACAACTGCTCGTAACCATACACAACGAGTATACGATTATCATACATTTGTAATACAATACCTTTAACAATTATGATACATATACAATTATAATATAATCACGATACATTTTGAAAATTGTGATACAATTATGATCTTCATTTTTTTTTCAAATTTCAATCACAACTTTGCACTAAAAATATAATATAATTATATTAGTGTTGTATCAAGTATTTTTTTGGGTATTGATGTATCATATACAAGTCACATACAATAAAGATTTCAGAAAGAAAGAAAACAAGATTCAAAACTTACTCACAACTTTATTCTATAGAAATGTTTCGAATTTCGTCTGCATTGTACTAATAAGAAATAGAGATTTTGGGTGATTAGTAAGAAAGAGAGAACTTGGATTTGAAAACCTTTGGAAAAGGAAAAGGAAAAGAATCGACTTTTTGTGTGTGGTTGGGGGGGGGAGGGTGTTATAAAAATAAAAAAGATATTTTAAGTGATTATTAAGAAAGAAAAAATATTTTTGACATCCTTTGGAAAAGAAACATAATCTTTGTGATGACCCAAAAGGTCATCTTGTGTTTTAGAACTTGATTTGTCGCTCTTTAGCCTTAAAAATCTCATTGTTTACTCTTCGCGATTTTTGTGCGCAGTCCGGGCGTATTTTCGGAAAGCTTTTATGTTGAAAGTTGATGAAAATAATAATTTTTGCATTAAAAGTTAATTTTTGTTGACTTCGGTCAATTTTTTGAGTAAACGGACCTGGAATCATATTTTGACGGTCCCGGTGGATCCGTAATGAAATATGAGACCTGAGAGTATGTCCAGAATTGAATTTCGAGGTCTCTAGCTTGAGATATGAATATTTCTTAAAAATTGAAAGACTGAAAATCTAATGGTTTTAAGAATTTGGTTAATGTTTGATCTAGTTGGTATCGAGTCCATAATTTGGTTCCGGAGCTTGGTACATGTCCAAAATAATATTTATACCTTATCTGTGGAATTTGACGAGAAACAAAGTTGATTTGACGTGATTCGGATGTCCGATTGTGAAACTAGAAATTTCTAAGTGTTCTTGAAAATTTCATGTGATTTGGGGTTAAATTTGTAGTTCTAGGTGTTATTTTGTCGATTTGATCGCCCGAGCAGGTTCATATGATGTTTTTAGACTTGTGTGCACTTTTGATTTAGAGCCCGAGGGTTCGGGTAAGTTTCAAATAGGCTACAAAGTGAAATTGGGTTGGAAAACACAACTGGTGCATCTGGTGTCTTTGTAGGTAATTGCGAACCCTGCAGGTTCTGCATTTGTGAGCTTCTCATCGCAAATGCGAAAAGAAGATGGGCCAGTGGTTGTTCGCATTTGCGAGTTTTCCTTTGCATTTGCGAAGGGAGTCTGGGAGGGGCATGGATCGCAAATGCAATTATTTAGTCACATTTGCTGGGATTCAAAGGTCGCATTTGCGAAAGCAGCAGAAATGTGAAGGGCTTCACATTTGCGAGCTTCACATTTGCAAAGCTCAGGTAGCAAATACGACATCTGCAACTAATGAAAATAGACTTAAACAGGATTTTTCTTCGATTCTTCAAAATTTCAAACCCAAAAACCCTAGAAGCGATTTCTCCAAGACCAATTCTTCCCCAAAACTTTGGTAAGTGATCATAACCCACTCTCTTTCAATCTCCCATCATATTTCATGAATTTTCAAACTAAAATCTAGGATTTCCATGGTAGAAATTGGGAGTTTATTGGGAAATTGGGATTTAGACCTCAAATTGAGGTCGAATTTTGAAACTAATTACATATTCGGGCTCGGGGTTGATGGGTTAATAGATTTTGGTCTGAACCTCGAGTTTTGACCAAGCGGACCCGGTCGATTCTTGACTTTTTGGGGAAAAATTTGGAAAACATAAATTTATGCATTGTAATTGATTTCTTTAGTAATATGTGATGTTATTAAGTTAATTATGGCTAGATACGAGTGGTTTGGAGGTGAAAACTAGAGGAAAAGGGTAATTGAGTAGTGAGAGGCATGTGGATCGAGGTAAGTGTTGTGTCTAACTTTGACTTGAGGGATTAGGAACCCTTGCCTTAATTGTTATGCGAAAATCATGTGAGCGGCGTATATGTGAGGTGACGAGTACCTATGCGCCGTTAATTATATATTTTCACCTGTTTATTTCCGTTTTCCTTATATTGTCTCTTCCCTGCTTTAATTGTTACATGCCTACTTGTAATTCCATGCCTAATTGCTACTTGTTAGATATTGTTCTTTCTTGTTGAAGATAATTTGTTAATTCGTAGTTTCCCAATCCCCTACTATTTGCTAAAACTGTTCTTGTTTGTGTTTTAATGATATTTTGGATTGGTCTCGCTGAGTAATATTACCTGAGTAGAGTTTTATTGAGTTTAAGATTTCCATTTTTGCCTTGTTGTGAAGTTTAAATATTGAGGAGAGTTTTGTGTTAATTGTGGAACTTCTATGTTTCCTGTGTAATTGATATGAACATGGTGGGATCGGGTTGCACGCTGCAACAGGAGGAATAAGGGTGATATATTAAGGAGGAATAAGGATGAACTGCTAGTATACTGTGGGATCGAGTTGCACGCTGCAACAAGTGTAATAAGGGTGAAATGTGGTGATATAAGGGTGAATCGTGATTGTGTTCATTATGATATGGTGGGATCGGGTTGCGCGCCACAATATTTTATCTATGTTTATTTATGTTATCAAGGAGAAATAAGGGTGGATTTTTGATATGTACGGTGGGATCGGGTTGCGTACCGCAACAGTTCATGTGGTTATGTAGTTTTCTTCGACTGTGTAAGTTATTCGATAGTTTTGTATTTAACTTAAGGATTGGTTATAGTTGGATACTGACGAGACATGTTGAGTTCTGTATTTATTTCCTGCAAGTCGTTGCTTTTACATTATTCAGCTTTCTTTTCTGTCATAGTATTCACCGTATACAGTTTATATTGTGAGTGTCCCGCCGTAGCCTCGTCACTCCTTCGTCGAGGTTAGGCTCGGCACTTACCAGTACATGGGGTCGGTTGTACTGATACTGCACTCTGCACTTCCTGTGCAGATTTCGGAGTAGGTAGTGGCTGATTGAGAGGTTGACCTGATTATACAGCTCAGAAACCCAAGGTAGTCCTGCTGGCGTCCGCAGGCCCTGACATCCCCTTCTACACTTCTATACTTACTGTTTTTTTCCTTTATTTTTCCAAACAATTGTAGTTTCTTTCAGAAAAATATTTGAAGAAAATCATAGTGTGTTTGTGATTGTGACTCCAGATTATGGGTAGAAGTAACATGTAATTAAAGTCGATGTCTATATATTTTACGTTTATTTCGCTTTGTTTAGCTTGTTTAGTGATAATCAGTAAAAATGGAAAGAATTGGTTAAATAACCTCTAACATTGGCTTGACTGGCAAGTGTGATGTTAGGCGTCATCACGGTCCCGACGGTGAAAATTTCGGATCGTGACAATCTTAAATGTAGGGGGCTTATTGAAAATGGGGATGGTTGTCGTGTAAATGACATGCTAAAATTAAGGGAACTTGAATTTTTTTCTTTTTTATGATTGTGTATATGACTTGTAAATATAGATATACAAAATAATTAATAAGAACCTAAATAAATGTGATAAAAATATATTTCTATTATAGCATAGTTAGGTAAAAATCCTCAAATAATGAGCAACTATTAACGGAGGGTAAAAGTGTTCCTAACCAGATGGTATATGAACAATTTTGACTTTTATAATAACTATATGATTCTTATCATGTTCATCTAACTATATGAATTTTAAGTTTTAATAATGTTTAAAAGTTGACTTTTAAATAAGTTTCTGTGGCAAAAGACATGATATAAAGTTTGAAACGAAAATTTTAGCTTTTTGAGTAAATAATGGTATCAATTGAAGGATAAGCAGTAAATACTATTCCTACCGGTTATTGTTAGCACATGGGTGACAAATATCCAACGTGTGAGCATCTTGTGACGCCTAATTTCACATCGGGCACGAGAGGAAGTGTGATGATCCAAGGGTCATTTTATAAATTTAGACTCCGTTCCATGCTTAATAGCTATAAAAAGACTAATTTTAAATATTTTGATTTGCGTGCAAAGTACAGACGTGAAACCAGATAGCTTTTATGTGAAAATATGAGAAATAGTGATTTCTAGGATTTAAATTTGAATATAGTTGACTTTGGTCAATATTTTTAGTAAACGGACCCGGATTCGTGTTCTGACGATCACTGGAAGTCCGAAGTAAAATATAGGACTCGGGCGTATACCCGAAAATGAATTCCGAGGTACCAAGCCTTAGAAATCAATTTTTGAAAGAAATTATTTTGCTGAAATATTAATGAAATAAAGAAAAGAATTAATGGTTGAAATCACTGGTATCGGGCCCGTATTTTGGTTTCGGAGCCCGATACAGATTTGTTATAGTATTTAAAGGTTTACTGTGAAATTTGTGAGAATCGGAATTTATTTGACGTGCTTCGGACGTCTGGTTGATAAATAGTGAACTTTAAGTGTTCTTGAGAAAATAATGAGTTTTGAGGTTTAATTCATAGTTTTATATGTTATTTTCATGATGATCGTACGAGCAAGTCCATATGATTCTTTTAGACTTGCGTGCATATTTGGTTTAGATCCCCGAGGGCTCGGGTGAGTTTCAAATAGGTTTGGGTTATGTTGTGCTCGTTCTTTCTTATGCTTCAACGTCGTTTCTTCAAGTATAAATGATATCATATTGAACAAATGAACTCCGATTTCTGTTTTGAATGAAGTATTAGATACGTATCGTAATTACGGACCCGTAGCAAAAAGAATCATCGAATTTGGACATTGTATGAGGATTTTATGGTCAATTTACTAAGGTTGCCAGATTTTTCAGGTTAATTACGAAATTACCACTGACGACGTATTAACTATCTGCACTATTTGCAAATATTAAAACCTACATATCTCCTTGATTATAAGGTCAAATTGAGTGATTCAAAAGTCTAACTTGACTAGGATTTCAAAAAGAATACATTGGACACATAAAAATCGAGTTTCGGGATCGTTTGACATGAGAAACGAGGCAGAATAGCTGACAGAAAAATATATATAAAACGGGCAGACTTCTTCTTCTTCTTCAAATTTTCGAACCTCACAGCCCTAGGAACAAATTTCTTCACCAAATATCATTTCCAAGTCATAGGTAATCAATTCTAAACTTTACTCTTTCAATTACTCATTGTTTTTCATCACTTTTAAATCAAAAACTAAGAATTTTCATGGTAAAAATTGAGGGTTTGGGTAGAATTTTCGAAACTAATTGTATATTTGGGTTCGTGGGTGAATTGATAAATGTAATTTGGTCCGAACCCCGAGTTTAGACCAAGCGGGCCCGGGGTCGGGTTTTCACTTTTTTTGAGAAAANGTGAGTGGCCTGCGAAATTGAGGTAAGTGTTTGGTCTAACTTTGACTTGAGGGAATAAGAAACCCCACTTGTTTGCTATGTGAAATGCATGTGTGTGGTGTATAGGTGAGGTGACGAGTATCTACGCACCACCAAATTGCCTATTAAGCATGACCCCTTTCCAGTTTCTAACTTAATTGATTCTTGTCTTAATTGTTCTATGTCCATTATTGTTTCTATGACTACTTGACCTTGTTATTTTGTTGTTAAATATTGTGGTAGTTATTTTGGAAAGAGTATTAGTTGTTTAGCTGGTTCCCTTGTAGTACAAAACGGTTGAGCGGTTTGGCATTGTTTTTACGAGGTGTATATATATATATATATATATATATAATTATGTTCCTGTTGGTTTCATTGATTTATTTCCAATTGTTGTTGTAAGTGTGTTAAAAATGTTGGTTGTTCTCTTGATTCTATCATGGTATATAAATACTGAGTTGGGTTGACAGTGTTACGGTGGTTACATATATTCTGGTTGATTTTATTATGGAATGATATTGGTTAAAACTTACGAGCTATAACATTTTTTGTTTGCAATTTTTGAAACAAAAATATTGTGAAAGGCTTGGCTTGAATTGTGAAATTTATGAATAAATTGATATGAGATGTCTGGTGGGAGCGGGTTGCACGCCGCAACAGGAGTAATAAGGGTGATATATTTAGGGAGGAGCAATAAGGGTGGGCAGGTGGGAGCGGGTTGCACGCCGCAACAAGGAGCAATAAGAGAAAACATTTATATTTTTACTGAGTTTCAAAGAAAAACAAAGATTTGAAAACTTACTATTTTATTTTCAGTACTTTTCGTATTTTTGGCACTATTTTTATTTAAAGTTAAAGTTTGGAACCCTGAAAATTATTTGAGAGTTGGTTATAGCTGAGGCCTGGAAAGGGCGGTGAGTTATTTTATTTATGTTGCAGTACTTAATCAATTGTTTAGAAATCCTTCTTGCTTTATATTTATTGTCTCAGTTATATTTTTCTTGTTCGTATAGAATTGTTTTATTTCGTTATTGTATATATTATGGTCACAAGTTATATGTTGTTAATGCCCCGCCGTAGC